>CM035426.1:151033881-151191381 GCA_020310875.1 Ceratopteris richardii | reverse complement strand
TTGGATCACATGATATGAGCTTCAGCTTTTCCAACCATATCAAGTTTAGGATTGTTGTGTCTTATGTGCAAAATAACAAAGAGGCTCGAACTTAAGTTCGAGCCTTTGAACTTTTCCAACCATATCAAGTTCAGGATTTGTTGGATCACATGATATGAGCTTCAGCTTTTCCAGCCATATCAAGTTTAAGATTGTTGTGTCTTATGTGCAAAAGAACAAAGAGGCTCGAACTTAAGTTCGAGCCTCTGAGCTTTTCCAACCATATCAAGTTTAGGATTGTTGGATCACATGATATGAGCCTCAGCTTTTCCAGCCATATCAAGTTTAGGATTGTTGTGTCTTATGTGCAAAAGAACAAAGAGGATCGAACTTAAGTTCGAGCCTCTGAGCTTTTCCAACCATATCAAGTTTAGGATTGTTGGATCACATGATATGAGCAAAAGAACAAGGAGCTTTTCCAACCATATCAAGTTTAGGATTGTTTGGTCACATGATATGAGCAAAAGAACAAAGAGGAGTTAGAGCATCTGAGCTTTTCCAACCATATCAAGTTTAGAATTGTTGGATCACATGATATGAGCAAAAGAACAAAGAGGCTCAAACTTAAGTTGGAGCCTCTCAGCTTTACCAACCATATCAAGTTTAGGATTGTTGTGTCTTATGTGCAAAAGAACAAAGAGACTCGAACTTAAGTTCGAGCCTCTGAGATTTTCCAACCATATCAAGTTCAGGATTTGTTGGATCACATGATATGAGCCTCAGCTTTTCCAGCCATATCAAGTTTAGGATTGTTGTGTTTGATGTGCAAAAGAACAAAGAGGATCGCCCTCTGAGCTTTTCCAACCATATCAAGTTTAGGATTGTTGGATCACATGATATGAGCAAAAGAACAAAGAGCTTTTCCAACCATATCAAGTTTAGGATTGTTTGGTCACATGATATGAGCAAAAGAACAAATAGGAGTTAGAGCCTCTGAGCTTTTCCAACCATATCAAGTTTAGAATTGTTGGATCACATGATATGAGCAAAAGAACAAAGAGCCTTCTGAATCATATGAGCTGAGTTATGAAGCTCAGACTTTTTCAGCTTTTCCAAAAGTTGTTATGAGCAAAAGAACAAAGAGGAGTTCGAGCCTCTCAGCTTTTTCCAACCATATCAAGTTCAAGATTGTTGGATCACATGATACGAGCAAAAGAACAAAGAGGCTCGAACTTAAGTTCGAGCCTCTCAGCTTTTCCAACCATATCAAGTTTAGGATTGTTGTGTCTTATGTGCAAAAGAACAAAGAGGCTCGAACTTAAGTTCGAGCCTTTGAACTTTTCCAACCATATCAAGTTCAGGATTTGTTGGATCACATGATATGAGCTTCAGCTTTTCGAGCCATATCAAGTTTAGGATTGTTGTGTCTTATGTGCAAAAGAACAAAGAGGCTCAAACTTAAGTTCGAGCCTCTGAGCTTTTCCAACCATATCAAGTTTAGGATTGTTGTGTCTTATGTGATGAGCCTCAGCTTTTCCAACCATATCAAGTTTAGAATTGTTGGATCACATGATATGAGCAAAAGAACAAAGAGGCTCAAACTTAAGTTCGAGCCTCTCAGCTTTTCCAACCATATCAAGTTTAGGATTGTTGTGTCTTATGTGCAAAAGAACAAAGAGACTCGAACTTAAGTTCGAGCCTCTGAGCTTCTCCAACCATATCAAGTTCAGGATTTCTTGGATCACATGATATGAGCCTCAGCTTTTCCAGCCACATCAAGTTTAGGATTGTTGTGTCTTATGTGCAAAAGAACAAAGAGGATTGAACTTAAGTTCGAGCCTCTGAGCTTTTCCAACCATATCAAGTTTAGGATTGTTGGATCACATGATATGAGCAAAAGAACAAAGAGCTTTTCCAACCATATCAAGTGTAGGATTGTTTGGTCACATGATATGAGCAAAAGAACAAAGAGGAGTTAGAGCCTCTGAGCTTTTCCAACCATATCAAGTATAGAATTGTTGGATCACATGATATGAGCAAAAGAACAAAGAGGCTCAAACTTAAGTTCGAGCCTCTCAGCTTTACCAACCATATCAAATTTAGGATTGTTGTGTCTTATGTGCAAAAGAACAAAGAGACTTGAACTTAAGTTCGAGCCTCTGAGCTTTTCCAACCATATCAAGTTTAGAATTGTTGGATCACATGATATGAGCAAAAGAACAAAGAGCCTTCTGAATCATATGAGCTGAGTTATGAAGCTCAGACTTTTTCAGCTTTTCCAAAAGTTGTTATGAGCAAAAGAACAAAGAGGAGTTCGAGCCTCTCAGCTTTTTCCAACCATATCAAGTTCAAGATTGTTGGATCACATGATACGAGCAAAAGAACAAAGAGGCTCGAACTTAAGTTCGAGCCTCTCAGCTTTTCCAACCATATCAAGTTTAGGATTGTTGTGTCTTATGTGCAAAAGAACAAAGAGGCTCGAACTTAAGTTCGAGCCTTTGAACTTTTCCAACCATATCAAGTTCAGGATTTGTTGGATCACATGATATGAGCTTCAGCTTTTCGAGCCATATCAAGTTTAGGATTGTTGTGTCTTATGTGCAAAAGAACAAAGAGGCTCAAACTTAAGTTCGAGCCTCTGAGCTTTTCCAACCATATCAAGTTTAGGATTGTTGTGTCTTATGTGATGAGCCTCAGCTTTTCCAACCATATCAAGTTTAGAATTGTTGGATCACATGATATGAGCAAAAGAACAAAGAGGCTCAAACTTAAGTTCGAGCCTCTCAGCTTTTCCAACCATATCAAGTTTAGGATTGTTGTGTCTTATGTGCAAAAGAACAAAGAGACTCGAACTTAAGTTCGAGCCTCTGAGCTTCTCCAACCATATCAAGTTCAGGATTTCTTGGATCACATGATATGAGCCTCAGCTTTTCCAGCCACATCAAGTTTAGGATTGTTGTGTCTTATGTGCAAAAGAACAAAGAGGATTGAACTTAAGTTCGAGCCTCTGAGCTTTTCCAACCATATCAAGTTTAGGATTGTTGGATCACATGATATGAGCAAAAGAACAAAGAGCTTTTCCAACCATATCAAGTGTAGGATTGTTTGGTCACATGATATGAGCAAAAGAACAAAGAGGAGTTAGAGCCTCTGAGCTTTTCCAACCATATCAAGTATAGAATTGTTGGATCACATGATATGAGCAAAAGAACAAAGAGGCTCAAACTTAAGTTTGAGCCTCTCAGCTTTTCCAACCATATCAAATTTAGGATTGTTGTGTCTTATGTGCAAAAGAACAAAGAGACTTGAACTTAAGTTCGAGCCTCTGAGCTTTTCCAACCATATCAAGTTTAGAATTGTTGGATCACATGATATGAGCAAAAGAACAAAGAGCCTTCTGAATCATATGAGCTGAGTTATGAAGCTCAGACTTTTTCAGCTTTTCCAAAAGTTGTTATGAGCAAAAGAACAAAGAGGAGTTCGAGCCTCTCAGCTTTTTCCAACCATATCAAGTTCAAGATTGTTGGATCACATGATACGAGCAAAAGAACAAAGAGGCTCGAACTTAAGTTCGAGCCTCTCAGCTTTTCCAACCATATCAAGTTTAGGATTGTTGTGTCTTATGTGCAAAAGAACAAAGAGGCTCGAACTTAAGTTCGAGCCTTTGAACTTTTCCAACCATATCAAGTTCAGGATTTGTTGGATCACATGATATGAGCTTCAGCTTTTCGAGCCATATCAAGTTTAGGATTGTTGTGTCTTATGTGCAAAAGAACAAAGAGGCTCAAACTTAAGTTCGAGCCTCTGAGCTTTTCCAACCATATCAAGTTTAGGATTGTTGTGTCTTATGTGATGAGCCTCAGCTTTTCCAACCATATCAAGTTTAGAATTGTTGGATCACATGATATGAGCAAAAGAACAAAGAGGCTCAAACTTAAGTTCGAGCCTCTCAGCTTTTCCAACCATATCAAGTTTAGGATTGTTGTGTCTTATGTGCAAAAGAACAAAGAGACTCGAACTTAAGTTCGAGCCTCTGAGCTTCTCCAACCATATCAAGTTCAGGATTTCTTGGATCACATGATATGAGCCTCAGCTTTTCCAGCCACATCAAGTTTAGGATTGTTGTGTCTTATGTGCAAAAGAACAAAGAGGATTGAACTTAAGTTCGAGCCTCTGAGCTTTTCCAACCATATCAAGTTTAGGATTGTTGGATCACATGATATGAGCAAAAGAACAAAGAGCTTTTCCAACCATATCAAGTGTAGGATTGTTTGGTCACATGATATGAGCAAAAGAACAAAGAGGAGTTAGAGCCTCTGAGCTTTTCCAACCATATCAAGTATAGAATTGTTGGATCACATGATATGAGCAAAAGAACAAAGAGGCTCAAACTTAAGTTCGAGCCTCTCAGCTTTTCCAACCATATCAAATTTAGGATTGTTGTGTCTTATGTGCAAAAGAACAAAGAGACTTGAACTTAAGTTCGAGCCTCTGAGCTTTTCCAACCATATCAAGTTCAGGATTTGTTGGATCACATGATATGAGCCTGAGCTTTTCCAGCCATATCAAGTTTAGGATTTTTGTGTCTTATGTGCAAAAGAATTAAGTTCGAGCTTTGAGCTTTTCCAACTTAAGTTCGATTCTCTGTGCTTTTCTAATCATATCAAGTTTAGGATTGTTTGGTTATATGATATGAGCAAAAGAACAAAGAGGTTCTGAGTTCGAGCCTCTGAGCTTTTCCAACCATATCAAGTTTAGAATTGTTGGGTCACGTGATATGAGCAGAAGAATAAAGAGGCTCGAACTTAAGTTTGAGCCTCTCAGCTTTTCCAACCATATCAAGTTCAGGATTGTTGGATCACATGATATGAACAGAAGAACAAAGAGGCTCGAACTTAAGTTCAAGCCTATGAGCTTTTCCAGCCATATCAAGTTTAAGTTTCTTGTGTCTTATGTGCAAAAGAATAAAGAGGCTCGAACTTAAGTTCATGTCTCTGAGCTTTTCCAGCCATATCAAGTTTAGGATTGTTGTGTCTTATGTGCAAAAGATTAAGTTCGAGCCTTTGAGCTTTTCCAACCATATCAAGTTTAGTATTGTTTGGTCACATGATATGAGGAAAAGAACAAAGAGGCTCGAACTTAAGTTCGAGCCTCTGAGCTTTTTCAGTCATATCAAGTTTGGGATTGTTGTGTGTTATGTGCAAAAGAACAAAGAGGAGTTTGAGCCTCTCAGCTTTTTCCAACCATATCAAGTTCAGGATTGTTGGATCACATGATATGAACTTCAGAAAACTTGAGAAACCCAAACTTAAGTTTGTAAATAAGATAGGATTGAAATTCAAACTATGAACTTCAGTTTGAATTTCATTTCAACTTGGATAGAGATCTTATTTGGGTTGAAATTCAAACTATGAACTTCAGTTTGAATTTCATTTCAACTTGGATAGAGAGAGTTTGAGCCTGTATTCAATTTGGAGCCTCTGAATCATATCAAATTCGAGATTGTTTGGTCACATGATATGACGCTCAAACTTAAGTTCGAGCCTCTCATATACAATTTGGAGTCGCACTTAAGTTTGAGCCTCTATTTAACTTTGTCACGATAAGTTCAAATTTATAGTGGAAACCTCTATTCAACTTCAAGTCAATGAAGGTGAACTTAAGTTTGGATATTGATTCAAGTTGAAGTTTAAGATTCTATTGACCTTGGAATCAAAGAGGCTAAACTTAAGTTCCAGTCTTTATTCAACTAAGAGTGAGATGGAAACCTCTATTCAACTTCAAGTCAGTGAAGGTGAACTTAAGTTTGGATATTGATTCAAGTTGGAGTTTAAGATTCTATTGACCTTGGAATCGAAGAGGCTGAACTTAAGTTCCAGTCTTTATTCAACTAAGATTGAGAAAGGCTAAAACTTAAGTTCGAGCATGTTAAGTTCAACACTCTCTTGGATCCAAAAGGACTTATAGATTCGAACTCAAGTTCGAGCCCATGAGTCATATCAAGTTTAGGATTGTTGGCTCATATGATATGAGGCTCCAACTTAAGTTCGAGCCTCTCAAGTTTTTCGGCAAAAACAGGCTTCAACTTAAGTTCGAGCCTCTCAAGTTTTCTGGTAAAAACACTAATGTTTTTAACTCAATATCTTCTTGCATCTACAAAAGCTAAGCCTCTGAATCATATGAGCTGAGTTATGAAGCTCAGACTTTTTCAGCTTTTCCAAAAGTTGTTAGAAGTTAAGTTTGAGCCTCTTAACTCATGAATCCAAAAGAGCTAAGAGGCTCGAACTTAAATTCGCACCTTTAGAATCATATCAAGTTTGAGTCTTCACGTGATATGAGACTCGAACTTAAGTTCGAGCCCATGAATTTTATGTTGTGTCACATAATTTAAAATGAGACTCGGACTGCTTTGAATCATGTCAAGTCTCAATTTGTTTAGTTACAAATGAGGCTCGAACTTAAGTTCGAGCCTCTAAGCTTTTTCAGCAAACATGATAATATTTTTAACTTGAATCTATTTTGAGATTTTAATAAAAGACGCTCGAACTTAAGTTTGAGCCTACTATTACGTTGAATACTCTCTTACATCCAAAAGAACTAACTGAAGGTGAAGCTTAGGTTTGGATGTCGATTCAAGTTGGAGTTTAAAATTGAATGTCTGTTGAACGTAGAGTCGGCCCACGAATTTTATGTTGTGTCACATAATATGAGGCTCGGACTGCTTTGAATCATGTCAAGTCTCAATTTGTTTAGTTACAAATGAGGCTCAAAATTAAGTGAGCCAAACATGATAGTATTGTACAACTAAAATACACACATACAAAGACATACATAATATCATTTCAGGGATGGTTTGAGTGCCTCTTAACATGCTAGCATCAACATGAAGTTAGAGTTTTTTATTCTTGTAGTTTTCTTGATTGGCTCAAACTCAAGTTTGAAGCTCCATTCAATGTGCAGTTTGAAAGGCTCGAACTTAAGTTTGAGCCTCTATTCAATTTAGAATAGAAGAAGCTCAAAATTAAGTGAGCCAAACATGATAGTATTATACAACTAAAATACACACATACAAAGACATACATAATATCATTTCAGGGATGGTTTGTTTGAGCCTCTATTCAGTTTAGAATAGAAGAAGCTCAAAATTAAGTGAGCCAAACATGATAGTATTGTATAACTAAAATACACACATACAAAGACATACATAATATCATTTCAGGGCTGGTTTGAGTGCCTCCTAACATGCTAGCATCAAAATGAAGTTAGAGTTTTTTATTCTTGTAGTTTTCTTGATTGGCTCAAACTCAAGTTTGAAGCTCCATTCAATGTGCAGTTTGTAAGGCTCGAACTTAAGTTTGAGCCTCTATTCAATTTAGAATAGAAGAAGCTCAAAATTAAGTGAGCCAAACATGATAGTATTGTACACCTAAAATACACACATACAAAGACATACATAATATCATTTCAGGGATGGTTTGAGTGCCTCTTAACATGCTAGCATCAAAATGAAGTTAGAGTTTTTTATTCTTGTAGTTTTCTTGATTGGCTCAAACTCAAGTTTGAAGCTCCATTCAATGTGCAGTTTGAAAGGCTCGAACTTAAGTTTGAGCCTCTATTCAATTTAGAATAGAAGAAGCGCAAAATTAAGTGAGCCAAACATGATAGTATTGTACAACTAAAATACACACATACAAAGACATACATAATATCATTTCAGGGATGGTTTGATTGCCTCTTAACATGCTAGCATCAAAATGAAGTTAGAGATTTTTATTCTTGTAGTTTCCTTGATTTTTGACTAGACTCAAAGTTAAGTCCAATTAGTGAATGTCTGTATATGCAAATATGGATTATTTTTTGTGGAAATGATGTTTGTATCTAGTTTTAATTCAATTGATTATTTTTACAATAATTATTGAAAGAATGATCAATTGAATAGCATTGTTAATTTCTCATTTATTCTTTACAGGCAAAATCAAGATGGCAACAAAGCAAACTATATCTAGTCAACTTGAAGAAAGAGAAAAGTGGAAAGGAAAGAGAGTCATCTTGTTGGATCATGAAAAGCATGAAAGATTTGCAACTGCTATTGTTTTATTGGTAAATCCATGGGATGCTATAAATTGCAAAGAGTTGGGAGAAAGTTGCCTAGGTGTTATTATGGATGAAACTGTGGATGCATCAACTTTGGATTCAACTTTGAAATTGGTCAGTTGGCCTATACTCCAAATCATTATAGAAGATGGTGAGCCTATGATACAAAAATTAGGCTTTAACTCACTGTATGACATTGAAGATATGGTATTGAGGATGTGGATCTTGAAGCTGGAGAGAATCCAAATTTTTGCTTTACGTCATCATACAACATCGATGATGATAATTGCAATGGTATTGAGGATAGATGTTGATAAGAATTATTCTCATGTAATTGATATTCAACATTGTTTTAATGATATACAAGTTGTTTCTCCTCTTCGAATGGAATCAGATCAACAAGAGGATTTTCATATGGAAAATAGTAACTGTGGATATTTTGAAGTGAACCAAAAAAAAAGAAGTTACATCTACAAGGTTAGAAAGAGTACTACATTGGCTCCTAATAAGAGATGCTCATTTGAGAGAATTCAGATGGTTTCAATGCATGATTGTTGTGAATAGAGATGTTGTCAAGCAGCTAGTAGGGCTAAAATACTGGATGCAAGATTAAACTTTTGGGGACAATGCTATTCAGATAGATGCAAATATGTATTGGATTGCATGAGTATGGTATACAAAGGTAACTTTGTGAACTCAAGTCAGCGCTTGAGTTTTAATTTCATGTTTGATGCAAAAGAAGTATGTATCAAGGCATGGTATTTAATTCATGGTATTGGAAAGAGCTCATTTTATAGGCTACGAGAAAAGTTTCTACTTGGTCAAAGGGTATCCATTCATGGGAATAATGGAATACTTAGAAAAAGTATCAAACATGTAGAAATAGCAAAAGCTTTGATACATGATTTCATTGATAATAATGCAGATCAAATGCCACACAAGTTGAGAACATGTACTGATGGTTCTCCTGAAACACAAAGAGTGCTTCCATCACATTATAAACAAGTGGATATTCTTCGAGAGGTGAATATGACATTAGAGAGTTTGGGATATAATAAATTATCTCAACCAACATTTTCAAGAATGTGGAATACAGAATTTAGAACAGTTTCTTTATCAACGTCAAGTACGTTCTCCAAATGTGACTTTTGTACAGGAATAAAAGCAAAGTTACAATCTACTAAAAACCATGAAGAACGTGCAAGATATTTAGCACAAAGAAGATCTCATATGCTACGTCAAATGAGTTGTAGAAATCTATATTATGCTTGGAGAGTTTCCTCAGAACTATTTCCAGATAAATATTTATGCATTATTCATGATAAAATGGATCAAAGTAAAACAGCTATACCACAGATTAGACCAGTTCCAAAATCTCTTAATGGCATTGAGAGATTACCAATATCTTTAACAGGAATGCTTACTCATGGACATGGACAATGTGCTTATGGTCATTTTGCTTTAGGATTATGGCCCGGTGATCCAAATTTCACAATTGCATCTATTTCAATGTGTTTAAGAAACTTAGAAAAAAAGACAGTCAGTTGTATGGAGATTTGGGATTGAAGAGTTCTGGTGTGAATTACACAAAGAGTCTATTTGATTCTTTGTTGTGGCCTGATGCACTTTATCATCATATGGATGTATTAAAGGAGCAAATTTTATATGACAATGTAACACAATGTAATATTACATGCGAAAATCAAATTAATCCATTCAAGGAATTACCTAGAACATTATTTTTGCAACTTGATAATTGTGGTTCAGAAAATAAGAATCGCTATGTCTTTGCATATTTGTCTTTGTTAGTTGCTAATGGGATATTTGATATGGTGCAACTTGGATTCCTTATGGTTTGTGGTTTCTTCCCAAGCTTTGTAAATCATCCCAAGCTTGTGGTTTCTTTTGCTTTGCTAACTTTTTATGTTGCAGGAATTAATGTCAACTAGATGGCTTTGCTAACTTTTTGTGAAGGAAATAATGTTGACTAGATGGCTCTCCATTAGCACCAATGTTGTTCACTACAAAGGGATAGTATTGACTACATTCAATTAGAGGGATTATTATTATGTATTTAATTTATTTCGGTGTTTCTAAACACCATACAATGTCGAGATCATTCGCTTTAAATGGATAGTTATAGATTCAATTATATTTTCTCATCATTTAATAATATTCTATGTTATTCATAGATTTTGAGTTTTCTTGAAGTCATTTTGTTTTTATATTTTGAAGATATTGATTCAAATGATTGGATGTAAACACACACACACACACACACACACACACACACACACATATATATATATATATATATATATATATATATATACAAAATTCCAACAACAGTGATATTGAAGGTAAAACAAAGCGAAGGGAAAGAAAATGAAGTATTCGAACATTTGAGCTACTTCTCTAATGACAATGATTGTAATCTATAATTCAATTGTAATACCTCTAATGAAGATGATTGTAATTTGTAACTCAATTATAATAGCCTATGTGTTTTCTTTTGTAAATCATCCCAAGCTTGTGGTTTCTTTTGCTTTGCTAACTTTTTATGTTGCAGGAATTAATGTCAACTAGATGGCTTTGCTAACTTTTTGTGAAGGAAATAATGTTGACTAGATGGCTCTCCATTAGCACCAATGTTATTCATAGATTTTGAGTTTTCTTGAAGTCATTTTGTTTTTATATTTTGAAGATATTGATTCAAATGATTGGATGTAAACACACACTCACACACCCCCTTCTTGACTTCATGGTAATAGCTGTAGCCTATCGGTATTAGCTATATATATATATATATATATATATATATATATATATATATATATATATATATATATATATATATATATATATATAAGTTGAAATTTCTTTATGTATAAATATATCAATATTTAATATTAAATATTTTGAGTTCTCTGGAAAGAGGTATATCTTTATAATTTGAAAAAAAACACACACACACACACACACACATATATATATATATATATAAGTTGAAATTTCTTTATGTATAAATATATCAATATTTAATATTAAATATTTTGAGTTCTCTGGAAAGAGGTATATCTTTATAATTTAAAAATATTTAATTAAATAATTGATATGGTTATGTACATATATACACACACATGGTTACACATGGACACACACATACACAGTGCACGCACACACACACATATATATACACACACACATATATATATATATATTATATATATATATATATATATATATATATATATATATATATATATATATATATATATATATATATATATATATATGTGTGTGTGTGTGTATGTATATAGGTATATATAATATCAATATTTAATATAATTTTAAAAGTACTTGTTACTTTTAAAAGATTTCATTTGTTTTATCTTTTAATCTAATTTTCAATATGTTTATAAAACTAAGATAATCAATTTGCATTTTTGTAATATTAAGATCAATCTTCTTTTTCTTGGAATTTCCATTGATGAACTAGTGTAAAGTGATAATAAATTGCTCAATGTTGAGTTTTGTCACCTATCTCATTAATATGCTCAATCTTGAGGCTTCGAATTAATATTTTGCTTCTTATATAGAAGTTTTAATCTTAGTGTGACTAATATGGTTTATAATTAATTTGAGAGTTCAAAGAGCCTCTTACATATACTCAAAGCTTTATTTCTTTTAAGGACTAGAATAATGAGACTATATGAGGTTAAAACTCTAATATTGATCCCTTAAACAATTATAAATTGTAATATGTATATTGACACTATGAGTATTTTTATCCACTTAGGAAGAGGCTCAGAGTTTAAACCTAGTTACAAAATTAAGAGCAACTTAAGCCCAAGTCCCTTTCAATTTGCAATATTTGGCCTGAGCTAAGATTTGAAGATTTTGTTATCAACAAGAGAAGAAACTACCTGGAGATGCTTGAATATCAATGTCGAGCTATTTTTAAGATATTTAAATAACATGAATCATTCAAAAAACATAGAATTGGAAAATATAGAATTGTCCCAAAATCATGAATAAGTCCCATTTTTCGTGAATAGGCCTTATGATATGATTTGGACAATAGTAAACTGTTTCAAAGTGAGGAAATTGATTTCACTATTTAGTTCTAGTGTTCACCTTCTTACAACACCTCTTTGTATTCGTTACTATCCACACATGTGACATTGTCCAAATCGATTAGCTCTCATAGGGTTTTGTATTTAACTATTTTTTAATGATGTTATAAAATTGTTTTCTCTTCTATGCTTCATATTATAGACCTCTTTAAAATTTTGGATAGATTAACTATGTCATTGATTGTAAGTTGTAATGCTATTTGGCTTATAGGTCAGATAAAGAACAAAGCTCCATCCACAACTGTCACAAAAGATAATGCTCCATCCTCAACAAGTCAATGTTAGGACTACAACAGAAGTTGAACACAAGGATGCCAAAGAAGATAAAAAACTAAGCAAAGTATCAGTTTCAACTCAAAGAAATCCTATTTCAACTCAAACATCCTATTTCCACTCAAACTAATCCTATTGCGGTAGAAGTTGAGCAGAAAGTATTAGTTTCAACTCAAATTAATTATGTACTAGTGTTTACGCCACAAGGGAATCAAGTTTCAACTCAAAATAATCATGTACTAGTGTTTATGCCACAAGGGAATCAAGAGCCTAAATAGATACAAGGCAAGTCAAAAAAACGAAAGAGATTGGATCATGTGGTAATGGAACCTGAATTTATTAAGGTAGAAAGCTACTCCCCAAAGATTCAACATGGTCTGATAGAGGAGATGCAAGAATTGAAACATGTTTACAAGGATTTACATCCTAAGGCTCTAATTCTCGAAGTTGATGTATTTATGAACATCCAAACTAACCAAGATTTTCTTGAGAGTAAGCCTTTTCTACAATGGTGCTTGAACCTTCAATGTCTAGATTTGGAGTGCCTATGATCTAGATGAGGTCAAAATATATTGATACAATCTTCTCGGAGCTCAAGAAGAAATCTATGGGTATTTGGGGGAGGGATCAGTGTTTATGGAATTTTTCAATCTATTTCAAGAGACTCATTCATTTCTAGGACACGAATCTGGAGTATGGGTTTGAGAACACATTAATAATTGATACTATTGGATAGAAGTTATTTTACAACATTAGAAGATGTTATCTCATGCTACCTGAAAATCAATGAAAGATGTAACTATCTATCAGGAACTCTTTGTGGTCAACTTTGGAAATGGTTAATAGCCCAGAATTGTACCGAGTATGCATATATTATTTCTAGAGCTATTCTCTTGATGAAGAGCTATATATCATGGAATACATCGAGAGCATAATTGAGATCATAGACAAAAACATTGAGTATGCAGATAACAAAACATTGTGTACAATCATTCTTATAAACTTATGTGAAATACTTTGATTTTAAAAAGATTGTTAGCTATGTTGATCCAATTGTTAGCTATATCATTCAATTGTTAGCTATTTACATGTTAACTAATTTAAGTCTATGGGTTCATTCAAAGTATTCTAGTGGTACATAGATGGTATTTTCTTCCAACTCTTGCTTCGACCCCCTTGACTAAAACTTGTTCTAGTGGAACTCAAATGATAAATTACTATGATCATTGCATTTAAAGAAAAACCTTTACAACCATTGATTTCATCTGTTTCAGGGGTGCATGTTTTCTTCTTGGGGGGGGGGGTGAGATGCCACTCTTTTTTTTAGAGAGCACAAAAATTGAATATTAATATAAAAGAGTTACAAAGTGTGCTAGGGGCAAACCATCACCAAATACAAATAATCACTCCACCACTTGATTAAACTTCTCATCATAGAAATGGTTACTTAAGAAACTAGTTTATAATTATCTAGTAGTCAATTCGTGTAGTACATAGTGCGAGACAAAAACGTTGTCCATCATCGCATGGGTATTACAAATTCTAGGGCATAATATTATAAAAAACCTCATAAACATCACCATTAATGGTAAGCATGTCTGTAAAATTGTGGGCTAGTGACATGGGTATTTTAATGCATCTTACAAGATGGGAATACATATAAGCTAGTGGTATTGTTTCTAACAACTTGTAGACATTTTCTTCTAGGCTCTCATAAAATAAACCCACCACATAATATCTTCCTGAAGCTATCAAGTTTTCCAAGCATCCATTACACTCTTCGGAGTGAGCTCTATACCTTGTGTGCACTTTAATAAATAAAAATGTGCACCTTCATCATTGTCCTCTTCTGCATTGACTGCAAAATTGTCATCCATTTCCAATGCGTCTGGTAGATATATGCCATCACCTTGAAATCTGAAATTGGAAAAGGATGATTCTTTTGCTTCATCTCATTCACTAATAGGAGTCAAAGTATGGTATGCCTAATTTTGAACATGTCGTTTGTTGATGCATCTTTTCCACTCACCCTCGATACAATGAAAGCAATAACATGCTAGTTCTCTAACACAAATGCAATGTCCATGTAGCCTTGAATATCCATGAATCGAATGCAAGGATCAAACTTGAGATATCTCCTTACAATCCCAAGCCTTTTGCGTGTTCACTTCATCAATCTTCACTTCGCAGAAGATTGGTGTGACATCTCTCCCTTCTGATCCTGAAAAATGTCCCCTTAGAAATTCCACAACATCTGCAACAAACTTCAGCATTGCACCATCTGGTTTAAGTTGTTCATGGGTTAGCGCCCTTTTCACAACTACACGTGCACCATCATGTTCTCGCTTCTCGTGCCCTGACTCAAAGAGTTCCATATCATAGTCATGTGTGTTGGCCTTGGATATCTTCCTACAAAGTAAAATGGATGCTTAGCTTTAAATTGAGAAGCTACACCATTTGACCATACCCAATGTTGGCTTAAGTCAAGCTTTAACTCTCTCAACCATTGCTAACATAATTGGAAACAATGTTGCATAAAAGGGTGTCATGCTTCTTGTCATCAAATATGAAGAAGTGGATTACCTTTTTAGGGTTGTCCTCCAAATCAAAATATGTGATATGCAAAAAAGTATTTATATGTATGGACTACCAATGCATATATTGTATTTCATTATTGCTCCATGGAATGTATCGTTTTTTTGCAAAATCAAGCACTAAAACCACGACATCGCTTGGGAATTCAGAGACACACATCTTAAACTAGTTTGCTTGCCATAAATAAATGAAATTGTGCTTGATAAAATTTCTTTAGAGCTTTGTTAAATAATCGTGTTACAACTTTTGGACTCATCTCCCTCTTTATCAATTCTTTCCTTTTACGGACTTGTCCTTCATACATTGACTCGGAATCTTCAAAGAACTTTAAAGGAATATGACATTCCTCAATCCTAGTCTCTCTCGGACACCACTTAAAATGTCCTACTCCATAATCAGAGCACTCACCCATCACACATTTGCACCTATCGAATATGGTACCATTTTGATGTGGACATAGAATACTCTCTATAATGTTGGTAATTGATCAAAATGTAGTATTTCAAGCATTATACCTTGAATTCTTCTCTACTTGAAAAATAGAACAATCACAATTACAAAGACAACTATGCATGATAGAGCTTGATTGACGTAGGATATTGATTGCATTCGTAAGGTATGACAATTTGAATATGATAAATGCAACAACATGTGAATCTATCTTTCAATCTCTTAACAAAATATGGCTTCAATGATTCAAACTCTCGAAGCTGGATACTTATCATTGGATGGCATTGTTTCAAGCATATAAATAGCTCCATCTACATTACACAAACAAGTGGCTATTAGTATTCATTAATTAGCTTTTTATCGATTTGCTATTACTAAGTAACTAGTTCTTTTGTTAGTTTTTACAAGGTGTTAGCTTGTTACTAGTTAGATATTACAAAATTACTACTTCTTAGTTAGTTTTTAGTAATCAGCTATTACTATTTAGCTTCTTATCAGTTAGTTATTAATAAGTAGCTAGGCCTTGGTTAGTTGTTTGTAATTAGTTATGGCTAATAAGCTATTACTAATAAGCTTGTTACTAGTTAGATATTACTAAATAATTGGTTCTTAGTCATTTTAAGTAATTAGCTAGTACTAATTAGCTTGTTACTAATTAGCTATTACTAAGTAGATGGTTCTTGGTTAGTTGTTTGTAATTAGAGTAATTAGCTATCAATTATTAGCTTCTTAGGAATTAGCTATTACAAAATAGCTGGTTGTTACTTAGATGTTAGAAATTAGCAATTAATAATTAGCTTGTTACCAATTAGCCATTAGTAATTATCTTGTTACCAATTAGCTATTACTAAGTAACTGGTTCTTACCTAGTTGTTAATAATTAGTTATTACTAACTAGCTTGTTACGAACTAGTTACTACTAAGTAGTTGGTTCTTGAATAGTTTTTAGCAATCAGATATTACTAATTAGCTTGTTAATAATTAGCTATTACTAATTAGCTATCAATAAGTAGCTAGATCTTGGTTAATTGTTAGTAATTAGTTATTACTAATTCTCTTGTTACCAATTAGTTCTTAATAAGTAGTTGGTTCTTGGATAGTTATTAGTAATTAATTATTACTTATTATCTTGTTACTAACTAGCTATTACTAACGAGCCACTTTCTTGGTTAGTTGTTTGTAATAAGCTATTAGTAAAGAGCTTGTTACTAGTTAGCTATTACTAAGTAGCTACTTCTTGGTAACTTCTTATTAATTATCTACGACGAATTTTCTTGTTAAAACTTCACCATTACTAAGTAGCTGGTTCTTGGTTACTCGTTAGTAATTAGCTATTACTAATTACTTGTTACCAATTAGTTGTTACTAAGTAGCTAGTTGTTGGTTAGTTGTTTGTAATCAGCTATTTCTAATTAGCTTGTTAATAGTTAGCTATTCCTATGTAGCTAGTTCTTAGTTTTTTTTTGTAATTATCTATTACTATTTAGCTTGTTAACAATAATTTATTACTAAGTACCTAATCCTTGGTTAGTTGCTTGTAATTAGTTATTACTAATTAGCTTGTAACCAGTTAGCTATTACTAAGTAGTTGGTTCTTATTTAGTTTTTATGAATTAACTCTTACTAATTAGCTTGTTATTAACTAGCTATTACTAAGTAGCTAGTTCTTGGTTAGTCATTTGTAATTAGCTATTACTAATTGGCTTGTTACTAGGTAGCTATTACTAAGTAGCTAGTTCTTGGTTTCTTATTAGTAATTACCTATTACTAATAAGCTTGTTATTAGTTCGCTATTATTAAGTTTTTTATTCTTGATTACTTGTTAGTAATTAGCTATTAATAATTATCTTGTTACCAGTTACCTATTACTAAGTAGTTGGTCATTACTTAGTTGCTACAAATCAGTTATTAATAATTAGATTGTTACCAATTAGCTATTAATAATTAGCTTGTTACCAATTAGCTATTACTAAGTAGCTTGTTCTTAGCTAGTTGTTAGTAATTAGTTATTACTAATTAGCTTGTTACTAATTAGTTACTACTAAGTAGTTGGTTCTTGGATAGTTTTAGTAATAAACTTGTTAGTAATTAGCTTGTTAGTAATTAGCTTTTCAGTAATTAGCTATTACTAACTAGCTTGTTACTAATTATCTATGACTAATTAGCTAGATCTTGGTTAGTTGTAAGTAAATCTATTAGTAATTATCTTGTTATCAATTTGCTATTACTGAGTACTTGGTTCTTGGGTAGTTGTTAGTAATTATATATTACTAATTAGCTTCTTACTAATTAGCTATTACTAAGGAGCTAGTGTTTAGGGTTAGTTGTTTGTAACAAGCTATTACTAAATAGCTTGTTACTACTTAGCTATTACTAAGCAGCTAGTTCTCTATAACTTGTTAGTAATTATCTATTACTAGTTAGCTTGTTACAAGTTCACCATTACTAAGTAGTTGGTTCTAGGTTACTTGTTAGTAATTCGCTATTACTAATAAGCTTGTTACTAGTTAGCTATTTCTAAGTGCTTGGTCCTTGGTTAGCTGTTTATAATTAGCTATTACTTGCTAGCTTGTTACTAGTTAGCTATCATTAATTAGGTGATTCTTGCTTAGTTATTTGTAATTAGCTATTACTAGTTAGCTTGTTATCAATTAGCTATTACTAAGTAGCTTGTTCTTGGTTAGTTGTTAATAATTAGCCATTACTAATTAGCTTGTTACTAGTTAGTTACTACAAAGTAGATGGAACTTCTTGGTTAGTTGTTTTGTAATTAACTATTACTAGATAGTTTGCTGCTAGTTATTTACTAAGTAGTTATTACTAATTAGCTTGATCTTATGCATTTGTTATTAATTGGCTATTACTAAATAGCTCATTTTGAATCAACTATTACTAATTCACTTTTTACTAGCTAATTAGGTATGCATAGCTTTGACTATTTCTAATTATCTTGCTACTTGTTAACTAGGTATGCATAACTTCTACTATTAATTCTACTATTAAATATTAGCTTTTTACCATAGTAGTTATTACTAACTAGGTTGTTACTAGCTAAATTCTATATTAGTTAGTTTATGTTTAGTTAGATATAACATTTTAATGGTTGCTGATTAGTATCCACTATTGGTATTGTATTAACTTCCATCAGTTCACTTGTTTGAGATTTCCTTACATCATCACACTAGAAATGAAGAAGAAACCATAAAAACAATAACATCTACCACTCATCAATCTACTTTATTATATTGATTTTACATTGAGTATGCTCATTTGATATATCAATATGTGCTCCATCCCTTACGTATGTAGACTTTTTATAGCACTTTTAAACCTATAACAATCATCCTAAACTTCAAATGTTAGATACAATGAATGAACAACATGAAACTAAATGGACATTATGAAGCCACTTTTAAACCTACCACAATCATCCACAACCCCAGATGTTACTCATATCTAACTTCCTTTTCTTTTTTGGGAGAATAGGAAAAAAGTAGATTAATGATGGAATTGTATAGAATGTGCAGGGGCCAAGAGCCCACACATCACCATAAAATCAATGTCATCACTCTTTACAACAACGATTACAATGTGATAGTAATGTGCAATCTTTACAATAGACTATTAAGTGAGTAATTTCACAAAGGCATTGCTTCATCAATAAAGCAACAAACACAAATAGAATTGTTGACATACATTTTTTAATCTCAACTCTATGACGATGGTGAAGACCTATCACAAAGGCTATTAGATTCATGTTTCTTATCCATTTAAGGCTTCCACTTCAATGACAATAGCACCTTTTTTTAAATAGTACCATACCTCCAATAATAGCCCATACAACCTATCATCTTCATCTGATATTGGGTATCTAAAATGTTGGTGCAGGGCAATCAACAATTGATGTTTTGATGAAGAATTGAAGTCAAGGATTGAGGAAAAAGTCAAGTTATGAAGTATGAAGGAAGTGCATATCCAGAAGATGATGTGTACACATATGTACATTAATTCAGAGATAGTTCACTTATACTTTTGTATAGTCATGAGCTTGTAAATATTTAACTATATAAACAAATGAAAATGTCGGGGCAAATGTATGAGAGTATAGAATACAAGAATTCAGATGAATTATGAGTGATTAGACACTTGAGAAGTGTGAAGATTAGCTCTCTCATCCAGATGTAAAGTTTTCTAGTAATGGAAGAGAAATTGCACCCGATGTTTCTGTGCATTCTCCTTCTGTGCTTGATGATTTCAAGAATCCTTCTGTAGATGTCTAATTCCATAGTTAATGAGTCTATCGTTAAACTTTGAGGGCCTAATTGTAAACAAGTTGTGAGAATTATGAGTAGGAACATTCATATGTGAAGAAATGTTCACTGTTTTTTGAAACAAGCGCATTCTCGATGGTCGAAGATTTGATCATTTCTCAGTGCACAGGTTAAAGTTTTGCATGAATAAGGAGTCAAAATCTAAGTTGGAAGGTAAGCCATCTATGGCTAAAAGCATTTGCTTAAACGGGTTCTAAATTTAGAGAACCAAGTGTTAGAAGTTATAGGTGTTTGAATCGACTTTTCAGAAGAGGAGTTTTAGACATAGGTGACTTGTTGAGATCATTTCTCAAGATCTACTAAGTCTTTTGGAATGATTTAACTTGAAGGAGGTGCAAAAACTATAGACAACACCTTGTGCAAAGTTTTATCAAAAACTTTACGCATTTGATAAGTCCATGAGAAAGTTATGTGCAACAGACTTTCTATGTAGTCACCTTCTTCACAGTTTGATCAAAATTTGATAACTGATCATTGATCCTCTAAAATTGGTGAAGGTTTTTAGTTACTCTTGATATAGAGGTGCTCTAATTTCAAGTATAGCTTGTTCTTTTGGAGATTAACACTCTCCATCAGTGGTATCAGAGCAGGAAGCATCAGAATTGAAGAAAAGAGGATTTCGACTGCTGCAGCTATGAAGAATTCAACATCTGAAGGTTCAAAAGGTGAAAGCTTAAGAGAAAAGCTTGAGAAGGAGGTTATACAACATCAAGGAAGACAAAATGAGTATCATTCGAAGTAAAGTTACATCTATTACTCATAAATTTTGAAGAATTCAATACATAGGTGAAGAAAGGATGGGAGATTCTCTTCAGATAGAGAAGTTGGATAGAGAGAACTATCCAGCATGGTCAATGAGGATGGAAGCTCATCTTATGAGCAAAGACTTGATAGGTTATAGTACAAGTGAAGAAGAAAATCCTCATTTCAGAGATCCTAGTGTTCCAACTAGGGAGGAATTATGAGATTTGAAAATTTGGATGAAGAGAGATGCTCAAGCTAGGAGCATTATCTATATGGCAATCAATGACTACTTGCTACCTCATATTAGAGGTCTTGAAAGTGCACGTGATATATGGAATGATTTGGACGAGCATTTCCAAAACACCACAAAGTCAAGGAAGGCATCCTTGTGGGCAGAGTTTACCACATTCAAGAAGAAGGCCTCTCAATCCATTTCAGATTATGTAACAAGAATGAAGGACATTGCAGATGCATTATTGATGAAGACATTGAGGAGGATAAATTGGTAAGGCAAATTCTCACAGGTTTGAGAGGTGATGACAAATGGAAGCCATTCATTTTATCTACTGAATTATCACTTGATCATTTTACTTCTGACTTAAATCAGTTGCTAGGACACATGTTAACCTTTGAGCAGGATGTCAAAGGTGAAAGTGATAAAAGTGCAGGTCAAGCAATGTATTCAAAGGATAAGAAGAAGAATATCAAAGGGAAGCAAAAAGCAAATGAAGATGAAGGTACAACTAGCCAAGCTAACTTCCTAAGAGGAAGAGGAGGTGGCAAATGTAGAGGAAGAGGCAGAAGTAATAAAGATGGAGTCAAGGCTTGCTGGATTTGTGGTAAGACAAATCATTTAGCTAATGAATGTTGGCATAATACTCAGAGTAATGGTGGATATAATCAGAATTTTAATTCAAGAGGAAGAGGTGGTAGAAATCCAAGAGGTAATTTCAGAGGTAGAGGTAGTAGAGGTTACTTTGGAAGAAATGCAAGTAGAGGATTCCAAAGTCAACAATACAACAATACCTACTACAATTATGCTTCAGATCAGAAGGAGGATTCAACATTGATAATGAATGCAACTTGTGAAAGGCAAAGTGAAGACCAAAGAGTCTTCTATATTGACTCAGGGTGTAGCAATCACCTAAGTGGCAACATAGCTTTGATGACTGATTTGGAGAATAAGGTAACTAATCATGTAGTTCAAACAGGTGACAATACAAAGCACAATGTGAAGTCCATTGGATCAGTGAAAGCTAAGGATGGAAGTGCTCTCTTGAGTAAGGTCTTGTATGTTCCTACAATCCCTAAGAATTTGATAAGTGTAGAACAAATTGTTGAAAAAGGTTATGAAGTTAGATTCACTAATGAAGGAGTGTTTGTGGAAGACCCGAGCAATGGATATAAACAAATTGTTTCAGGAAACAAAGAAGGAATATTGTTCACATTGAAGATTTAAGGTAATGTTGGTCATGCTTTGTTCACTTATGGAGGACATAAGATCTCTGAGTTAGATCTTTGGCACAAGAGGCTTGGACATTTCAATGAAAGAGGTATCAAAGATATGGTTAATAATGGTTCAGTGCTTGGATTGCCTAATATTGCAGGTCAACATATGACATACAGATGTGAGGCATGTCAATTAGGTAAGGCTCATAAGCAATCTTATTCCAAGCATGGTTTTATGTATTCAGAAAAGCTTGAATTGGTACACACAGATGTGTGGGGACCATCAAAAGATTTCAGTATCAATGGTTCAAGGTATTATGTGATTTATGTTGATGATGCTACCAGATGGATCACTATCTATGTGATCAAAGATAAGTCAGAGGTATTCAATACATTCAAACATTATCATGTGTATGCAGAGAGAATTAAAAGGTCATAAGTTGAAGAGACTAAGGTCAGATGGAGGGGGAGAGTATTTCTCTAATGAGTTCGGTGATTACTTGTGGAATGCAGGTATAAAAAGGGAAATTACTTGCAGGTACTCTCCTCAACAAAATGGTGTAGCAGAAAGAAGGAGTAGAACACTTGTTGAGTTTCCAAGGTCCATGATGAAAAAGAAAAATTGCCCAAATTACTTGTGGGCTGAGGCTGTAAACACAACTACTATTTGGTTAATAGATTACCATGTAAAGCTTTGCAGGGTATGACACCATATGAGGCATGGGGGGGTAAGAGACCTACTCTAGATCATTGCAAAGTATTTGGTTGTTTGGCATATGCATATGTGCCATCATAATTGAGGCATAAATTGGAACCTAAAGCTGAAAAGTATGTATTCATTGGATATGATGATAAGCAGATGGGATATAGATTGTGGAGTCCATCCACAAAACAATTCCTAGTATCAAAGGATGTTACATTTGATGAACAAGGTACTTGGTATGCAGGTACAATCAATATTTATGCAGGTGATGAAGAAGTTTTGAATCAAAAGAAAGGTAAATCAAAGGTTCAGATATTTGATGAAGAGGAGAACAATGAAGTGCAGGTTGAAGTTGAAGAAGTGCCAAGCTTTGATCCAGAGTGTGATGAACCAGAAACTTCAAGGAGTGGTCTCAGAAGGTCAACAAGACACAAATGGCAACCCACAAGGTATAGTTATGACACTTCTTTTTTGGCTACCAAAGATTATGCTTATATGATAAAGAGAGATGAAGGTCCTTGTACATATGAAGAGGCAAAAGGTAAGGAAAATTGGGAGAAAGCTATGCACGAAGATTTATGATGCATTGATGGAGAATCAGACATGGGATTTGGTTCCTAAACCAAGTAGTCATAAGATCATTGGATGCAAATGGGTGTCTAGGTATAAAGAGGTTTGTAGATGGAAGTGTGTCTAGGTATAAAGCTAGACTTGTTGTGAAGGGCTTTGCTCAGACATATGGCATAGATTATGATGAGACCTATAGTCCTATGGCAAAGATGACAACCATCAGGACACTCATAGCTATTGCTGCATGTAAAGGTTGGAAGTTGTGTCAACTAGATGTGAAGAATGGTTTTCTAAATGGTTATATTTCAGATGATGTTTTCATGGAGCAACCACAAGGATTCACTAGAGATGGAAGGTATCCAGATCATGTGTGCAAGCTCAAGAGAGCCTTGTATGGCTTGAAGCAGGCTCCAAGGGCATGGAATTATAGACTTGTAAAGTTCTTGAAGGAACTTGGATTCCAAGTATCTAAAGCAGATAGTAGCTTGCTTGTTAAAGCAAGTGATGATGGGTTCATTTATATGTGCATATATGTTGATGATATAATTCTTACAGGTACAGATGAGAAAGGCATTCAAAGCCTAAAGAAGCAAATGGAGAAAGAGTTCAAGATTAGTGACTTGGGAGACTTGTCATATTTCTTGGGCATGGAAATCTCATACACTCAACATGGAGTGTATGTAACTCAAGAAAGGTATTTGAGAAACTTGTTGATCAAGTTTAAGATGAATGATTGTAGGGTAGCACCTACTCCAATGGAGGTGAATCACAAATCGAGCAGATATGGAGGAGAAGAGTTCAAGGATATGAAGCTATATCAAAGTTTGGTTGGTAGTCTGATCCATGCTACATTAACTAGGCCTAACTTATTATATGCAATTGGAGTATTGTCTCAAATTATGCATTGTCCTAGGAAAGAACATTGGGTTGCAGGACAGAGTGTTGAGGTACATTAAGGGTACACTCAAAGAAGGTTTGTATTATGGTTTTACATCAGATACAAACATCAAGATATATAGTGATACAGATTGGGCACGTAATCCTGATGATAGGAGATCAACATATGGATACTTGTGTTATGTGGGAGATAAGTTAATCTCTTGGTGTTCAAAGAAGTAAAACACAGTTGCTTTATCATCCACAGAGGCTGAGTACAAAGGTATGGTGGAAGCTGCAAAGGAAGTGATATGGCTTAAGACTCTCATGAAGAGTTTTGACATTATTCAGAGTACACCCACTATCATGGAGATAACATGAGTTCATTGTATTTAGCTGCTAACCTTGTTTTCATGCCAGGACCAAACACATTGAGATTCAGTATCATTTTCTAAGAGAGAAGGTGATGGATAAAGAGATTGAAGTAATCCATACTTCAACAAAAGATCAGATAGCTGATATGCTAACCAAAAGCTTGGATGGACCAAAGCTACAGAGATTCAAAGACATGGCAGGTATAAAGAAGATAGAGAAAACCTCAATTGATGATTGAGGGGGAGCTATTGGTGCAGGGCAATCAACAATTGATGTTTTGATGAAGAATTGAAGTCAAGGATTGAGGAAAAAGTCAAGTTATGAAGTATGAAGGAAAAGCATATCCAGAAGATGAAGATGTGTACACATATGTACATTAATTCAGAGATAGTTCACTTATACTTTTGTATAGTCATGAGCTTGTAAATATTTAACTATATAAACAAAGGAAAATGTCAGGGAAAATGTATGAGAGTATAGAATACAAGAATTCAGATGAATTATGAGTGATTAGACGCTTGAGAAGTGTGAAGATAAGCTCTCTCATCCAGATGTAAAGTTTTCTAATAATGGAAGAAAAATTGCACCCGATGTTTCTGTGCATTCTCCTTTTGTGCTTGATAAATTCAAGAATCCTTTTGTAGATGTCTAATTCCATAGTTAATGAGTCTATGGTTAAAATTTGAGAGCCTAATTATAAACAGGTTGTGAGAATTATGAGTAGGAACATTCATATGTGAAGAAGTGTTCACTGTTTTCTGAAACAGGCGCATTCTCGATGGTCAAAGATTTGATCATTTCTCAGTGCACAGGTTAAAGTTTTGCATGAGTGAGGAGTCAAAATCTAAGTTGGAAGGTAAGCCATCTATGGCTAAAATCATTTGCTCAAACGGGTTCTAGATTCAGAGAACCAAGTGTTAGACGTTATAGGTGTCTGAATCGACTTTTCAGAAGAGCAGTTTTAGGCATAGGTGACTTGTTGAGATCATTTCTCAAGATTTACTGAGTCTTTTGGAATGGTTTAACTTGGAGGAGGTGTGCAAACTATAGGCGACACCTTGTGCAAAGTTTTATAAAAAACTTTACACATTTGATAAGTCAATGAGAAAGTTATGTGCAACAGACTTTCTGTGTAGTCACCTTCTTCACAGTTTGATCAAAATTTGATAATTGATCGTTGATCCTCTAAAATTGGTGGAGGTTTTGAGTTACTCTTGATATAGAGGTGCTCTAATTTCAAGAGTAGCTTGTTCTTTTGGAGATTAACACTCTCCATCATAAAAGTTACTAAGATGTTATGAACCATATGAATTAAAAGCACCAATTCATTACATTGCACCGTCAGGCTTAAGTTATTCACGGGCTAGCACTCTTTTCACAATTGCACTTGCACCATCATGTTCTCCCTTCCTGTGCCTTGACTAAAAGAAGTTCCATATCATAGTCATGCTTGATAGCCCTACATATCTTCCTACAAAGTAAAATGGATGTTTAGCTTTAAATTGAGAAGTTGTACCATCTGACCATACCCAATGATTGCTTATGTAAAGGTTTAGCTCGCTCAACCATTGCCAATGTAATTGGAAACAATGTTTCATAAAAAGGGTGTCATGCTTCTTGTCTTCGGATATGAAGAAGTGGATTACCTTTTTTGGAATGACCTCCAAATGAAAATATGTGATATGCAAAAAAAAAGTTATCTCTAGAGACCATCAATGCATAGATTGTATTTCATTTTGCTCACGGAATGTATAATTTTTTTCAAATCAACAATTGAAATCATACCATCACCTAGGAATTCAAAACACATCTTAAGCTAGTTCGCTTGCCATGAATGAATGAAACTACAAAAGTTTTACCTCATCTATAAAGCTTCACTCTACTCCCTTTTCTTCCTCTCTACTAAACTCTGATGTTTCTTCTCATCTCACAGACTTGCTCATTGAAAAACAATGTCTCTCAATATTCCCCACTTAGAATGCAATGCACAAAAAAACTGCTGAAAGTGATTGCATCCGTCATGAATGGTCCTCCTTGAAACTCAATCTCTCTCAATGTTCCCCATTCAAGATGTAGTGTGGAAAAAACTCCCAATAGTGATGGCACCCATCATGAGTGCTCCACAATTCACTATACAAAATGCACCCTCATCCCTACCACTAATGCTTTTGATTTTATCTTTCAATAAATCATACATATAGGCTTATTTAAGAAAGATAGACTTTTCCAGCTAATTAACTATGTCCCGGACTTCACTTTTTTGTAAACATTAGCATGCCTTCACCTTGCAAAGATTTGGTTGACGAATCTCAGGTGGATTATTCTCACTTTATGGACCATTCCATATTGTCCTTCCCCCACAAGAGCTACATCTTCGAGATGAAGAGATGAATATGGGAGCAAACATAGGTTACTAGATGTTTGATCTCCCATATTCACATGTATATCTGTTCTTGTTGCTATTGTTGGTCTCTTTGCCTATTTAGTAGTGTCATGTCTCACTTTCTTTCCTCTCTTCATCATTTGGTAATGTAAATCAAAAAATTTGATTTTGTCAACAAATCGTGTCATTGTTGTGATTTCCAATGCCAATGATTCTTCTACTTTTACTAATTGTCCAAAGATGTGAGTGAGATCTTTGGACATTTGTTCATCTAGTACTTGTGCTCCTCTTGATATGCTTCCAAAGTTATCTTCAATATTGATGTATGTTGTTCTAATAGTTTCTCGATGAAATCCTTGTAATTTGATATATATCCATTGTTATTGTGATCTAGTCTTCTCGCATTCCATGCATATATGATCAATGCAACTCTTCCAAAAACTTTTGCTTGTGCTTATTTATTTTATCTGCCATCTGTGCAGATATAAAAAAGAGACTATTAGTTAAAATTATAATTTTCATTGATATTAAATCTTCAAACAACTAATATAATTCATAAAACCAATGATAAAAAAATAAGACTCATAAATAAAATGATAAATACTTAAATACATTTTAATTATAAATATAAATAGATAAATCAATAAGTGTATTGATAAGAAAAATATATATAAATAACTAAATGATATAAAAATGAATAATTGGATGGATAAATATAGATAGATAGACCTATTTATAGATTAATAATTGAATGGATAGAGAATTGAATAGAAATATAAATATAGAGACATAGATCTATATATAGATAAATAAATGATAGATAGATGAATAATTGAATGGATAGATAATTGAATAGATAGATAAATATAGATGGACATATCTATATATAAATATATAAGTGATAGAAACATGAAATATTGAATGGTTAGATAATTGAATAGAAGCTAGATGTATACATAGATAGATGACAAAGTGCATTGATAATTAGATTAATATATAGTTAAATATAGATAGATAGGTAGATATGTAGAATAATTACATGCTTAGAAAATGGACAAATAGTTAGATAAGTAGATTTATAGTTCAATAGAAAATTTGATTATCATCTTGAAGTGAATCTATGTAACTATTAAGAATATAAGAGTTAAAGAATCACACATTCATAATAGTTCATATACACGCACTATACTATGTATGATTATTGTAACATGAGTTTATATAACTATTGTGATAGTAAGAGTCAAAGAATCAGACAATCACAATAGTTTCTATACACTATGTGATCTACATTGTAATTATGATCGCACAAATCTAACTGACTATTGTGAGAGTAAGAGTCAAAGAATCAGATAATCAGAATAGTCCCTATACACTCCCTTATTCTATTGAGAGAGCAGGAGTCGAGGCAATGATTCAAACAATCTCAATAGATCTATTGCTTAGTCCTATACTACTGTGAGAGTAAGAATTGATGTAGGGAGTCAAACAATCACAATACTATTTTATTTTAAATTTGATTCATCAAAGTATACAAGTAAGAAATGTGTTCTTGAGTCGAACATGTATACTATTGATGATTAAAATCTGTGAAATTAATCACGCAAATACAAATAATATATATGTAATAGACACATATGTCAATCATAAAATATGCACGGCACACAATGAACATAACATTAAAATAGAAAATAAATGGATAATAGAGGAATACCTAAATGATATGATGAGGAAAGGTCTCTAAGAGTGATATGGTAGTAGTAGAGCTCTAAGAACTTGTCAGAAAGCACGCATGGATTAAGCTTTTCAATTGAATGAAAAAATGTAAATTTTTCTGCTTAAATATAGCTTTTAGATCAAAATTTTATTGAAAGTACTTTGTGTCAAAAGTGCTTTCGATAAAAAATGAATGCGTACTTGATTTTTTATTCGCGTTTATTTGGGAATCCTTGAAGGAGAATTTAACAATGATATGACTAGCAAATAGAGTGTTGAGAGGAACTCTCTTCATGCATAGTTGGAAGCATAGAAAGCAATGATTGAAGCACTTAAGGGTTCTTTGACCACCTCCAACACTAAACTCACACTATGCCTTCCAACTCTTGAGCTACCACCAACATACAAGTTCCCTGAAAGAAGCTTGGGATCAAAGATGTACGACGATACCACTATTGAAAAAAAGGGACTAGGCCCCATCAAAGAACATGAGAAAAGAATAGTGTGCATGAGCATTAGAAAGGTTGATGGTTGAAAACCAAAAAAAGCAGAGGTTTGAAATAATATAAGATTTATGCCATCTTAAAAATGATGTTACTCATCCAATTATCATCAATAATTTGAAAATAAAAAACGTGTAAAGATCTTCTATCCTTATACTCTTCCTCCTATGGTTACATAAAAATATAGACTTTGTTGTATATTGAGGAGAAGATAGAGATTGAAGTTGATGTCACATGCAATATCACCCAAGAGAAGGTCATGAATATCTTCTTTGAGCACATCAAGGAAGCCAATTCAAACTCATGGAGAAGGTAAATTAAACAACACTTTTTGTAGAGTGTAACTAGCAACATGCCCGTAGTATGGAAAAATAATCTGGTATGTACTCTGTCACTTGCCATTATGTATGGACCATCTATGAAACTATCCACAGATGTTTCCATGCAAAAAGTATTTTCTTACTTTTCAATTGATTGTAGATGTATCTGGTAATGATCTCAATCTCAAGTGCATGTTAAATATTATAGCATCCTGGTAGGAGACTATAAAAGATATGCCTTGTCTGGCATGCCAGATGCTTATTGAAAGTGTTAAGATGATAAAAGTTTGTTTGAGAGCTTTAAATATAGTAGAAACACCTCACATCGAAGAACCAAGTTTAGGATATATCAATCAACCACTAATTTGTTCTCTCAGATAAAACCCTAAGCTTAACACCATAAATTCTTATTTTCTTTGCTTCAAATGCCTGAAGCCCCACTACTTACGACAATTTCAACTAGCTTTCTATATAGGGCTCTGGGAACGACACTTAGAGATTTTTGGTAAGGTGTCTTTGTCCCTTAAAAGTTGTTTGATTGCCATGGAAGTATCAATGCACGAAATGGCTCTTGTCCCATCTAGGAGCACTTTGCTAGTTATCAACATTTTGTAAATTATCAAGTGGAGCTAGTTGATGTTGTTTTTGGCAAACAAAGAAAGAAGTGAGCAAGAGATGTTAAGGCCAAAAAGCTTCCATGCAACTATGGTCCCGAGAGTTCTACTACAATGCCTCTCGAGGGTGAGAAAGTCTATGGAGGTGGAAGTTGTTCAAATGCTCGACTCTCATGTGTAGTTGATGATCATGCACATCGATTATTTACCATTGCATTCAATAGCTCCTTTGAGAACTAGAGAGCTCATACGAGAGCTAAAACATGGGCTCAAACATGAGGATTATCAACATCATCCCTCTTATATCCATATTGCAACAGAATGTTGTCATACACGTGCCTATACTGTGTGACTTTGCTTTTGGAACTAGCGAATGTCGCTCAATGAAAGTAGGGTGAAAGAAATTCATCAAAGATTGGCACGACTTTGAAGTTTGCTCCATATAACTCCTTTGAATATCGATCCTCCATTATCACTTATAAGAAGACATACTACTTTCTGCAAAAGAGTTACAAGATGAGCGATTACCATAGCTTAAGCGACTGTATGTGGTTCCATCTGCTCCATTGGCGCTCATCAGTCATGAAGACTGCACATCCCATGCCTCACTTCAGAGTTCCATAGTCCCACATAGCGCTTGTCTCGTGTACGCAGCCGCAGTTCCATGATTATGTACAGCCTCTTTTGTTGAGGAACGCTGACTCGTCATCATCGGCCTCTGCCGTTCGGCGAAGATGCAGTTCCTACAGTACTCGCACAGTCCATCACGAAGGAGGTCACCTGTACCTTCATAATTTCATGCTCTCCGGGCTCAGATTGACCGTTGAAGCCGGATATGTCGTTTTACATGCACAAATGCGCTGTTGCGGCATCACCCGCTCCAAGGTGGCGCAGTCATCATCGTGCGATCCCTCGCTTTTCCCCCATCGAGTCAAGTGCGCATAGTTCTACTGAGTATTCTTGCTGATATTAATGAAGACTATGATCCAGCTTTGTTAGCTCCCTGAAGGGCCAACGCTGAGCTATAATAAATCAATCTCTCTCTCTCTCTCTCTCTCTCTCTCTCTCTCTCTCTCTCGCACACACATTCACTCACTCACATACGCTATGATTGCGTTTATTGTTGCTGCTTTCCCAAGGTTAGGGTTTTCAGGGACATGTCCTGAATATCCCGTATGATCTTTGATGAACGAACGGTGGCGGCTTTGCTCCTGCAAGGTGGCTGGAATACGTTGAGATACATAATTCTCTCTCTCTCTCTCTCTCTCTCTCTACATTTTGAGTTGAACTTACAAGCGTGTGTGCGTTGAATGTCTTGTATAACATGGATGAATAAGCTTATGCCAATATTCTCTCTCTCTCTCTCTCTCTCTCTCAGACACACAGACAAACAGCTACACAGACATGCACAGCATGATCGCATCTATATGGACACATATACATATATATACAGAGAGAGAGAGTAAAGCAAGTTCATAGAATCTCCATACATCTTTTCAATATTTTCACCTTCGAATACAAGGGAATTTAAGCGGCTCTGAATACTTTTCCGAAGCATAAGGAAACATCTTTCTAATTAGTCATCCCCTAGATTTTCCCATCCCCTCACATGAAATGGCCTTTTATGGCATGTATTGAACATTATCTCCGAAGCATGGACTCATACATTAGGAAAGAAAAGGATAAGATATTAGAAACTTAGGCAAATGTCAAAATATTCTCATAGAAAATACAGATCCAACATTAAGTCTTTCATTATAGCAATATTACACCTTCAATAGTCCTTGATAAGGTTGGAATCTCTCACATAGGTCCATGAAGTGCACATAGAGCTCATGATCACACAATGCTACACTATCTTTCTTCTTGCATATGCATTTGTTTATTTGTCAATCAAGAAAGGATATGCAAAATTTGATATGTTTCTCCTATTCTTATGGAGATAAAAAGTTGTGGATAAAAAAGGATAAAAGAATCAAGTGTAGGCTTAGAAGGTTTATACTCTATTTCGTGTTTTTGTAAGAACAAATAAATGTTCATATTTGAGCGGATTATGGCTAGTTTTATGACATCAATTTGTAGTATGGTTTTTTTATTAAAAAATAGACGGAATATTTGATAACACAATTTGGAATATTTGATAAAAAAATTTGGAATATTTGATACCTTCTAATTACAAAATTGATGGAATATTTGATAACTTCTAATTAAAAATTGAGGGAGTATTTGATAACTTCTAATTCTTTCTCAAAAGCTTGACTATACAGAAGCAAAAGGAGAGATCTTCTCTATCTAAAAAATGTTAACTACAACATCTTAACATAGATTCTCTCTTTGTCACTTGTTTTGGATTCATTATTTTTCGAGCCTCATGAGTTATTAAGAGTAATTAAGTAGTGTTTCAAGTATTTTTGTGTTTTCTTGAATGATTTATGAAATTGAGAAAATGCTAGGTATCAAAATCGATGGTTTATAATTTAATTCAAATTAGGAACCTAGAAACGGCTTGGAGCACTCCTTCTTGCATCCTAGAGCAATTATAGAACAATGGTATCCATCAAGCCAACAATGCTGTATAGAGTTAGCTGGATATGAAAGATTAAATGATAGTTTTTGAAGCTTACATATATGCTAATAAGACATTCTACTTGCACTCAAACGATTTTGAGGAAGTTCAAAAATACATGTAGAAAATTTTACTAAGTCTCAAAATCAATATACTAAGTACAAAAATGTCCTTATAGATTCTCCTAGGCTACATCAATTACATATATACCAATTGTAGTGCTTTCAAGTATATATTTACTAGATTTGTGAAATGTCTAACGCCCTTTTACTTTTGTGAAATTTCAAAAGATGTCATGACATAGATATTTGAGAGTTCCATTGGGTAAGGTTCGTCTCCACCATATATGTGTTAGATGTGTTATATTGGATTACAATTCAAGAAAATGCCAAGAATAAAGAATAGGAGGGAAGAAGTCCATACATTAATGTTGAGGTTAGACGTCTGTGGAAGCATGCAAACAGCACAAGGAAGAAGAAGAATTTTCGAGCACAACACACAATACTGAATGTATTACAACTAGAATGTACAAAGATTAGTAGCCCATTAGGGCAATAGGCATATATACAAGCCGGGGGGAAAAAACCTCCTAAAGAGGGGAAAAAGTGCCCTGACGGTCCTAGAGTGTTCACACACATCACTACTTGAATATATCAACAAACCCACCCTAGGAGTGATGCGGTGAACAAGGAGCTGGCACTCATGTATAAGGAAGTGCCAAGCTATATGTGGAATAAATCCACGAAAGGAGGTAAGCCCAAAGCTTTGTGGAAAGCTTCAAACTTCTCCCTAGGCAGAGCCTTTGTGAAAAGGTCTACAATGTTCTATTGCATGGGCACATATGCCAAACTGATCTCCCCAGCAGAGAACCGCTCCCTGACATAATGATAATGCACCTAAATGTGCTTCGTGTGAGCATGGAACACATGGTTCCTCACAACTGCAAATGCGCTCTGACTGTTAGTGAAGATGGTGGTGGCAGACGAGTGACCAACACCCAAATCAGCCATAAGGCGTCCGAGCCACACACGCTCAAGAGTCGCTGTGAAAGTTGCCCTATACTCAACCTCACAACTGGAAGTGGCCACAATAGACTGCTTCTTGCTCAACCAAGATATACATGAGCTACCAAGCATGAAGCAAAAGCCACTAGTGGACACACGAGTGTCATAGCAACCAGCCCAATCTAAGTTAGAAAAAGCATGCAAATCTAGCGATAGTGATCCCCCCTTGGGATAAAACAACCCAAGTAGCCGAGTACCACTCAAGTAGAAAAACGTGCGCTTAACCATCTGCCAATGCTTGACACCTGGGCAATGCATAAACCTACTCATCTATATTGAGACAACAAACTGAATATCTAGCCAAGTAATGCATACGTAAATGAGGCATCCAATAGCCTGCTGATAGAGGACAACATCAAATGCATCTCTAGCATCATGAAGACTAAATCATAAACCTATCTCCTTTAGAGTGGCAATAGGCTTACACTCTTTAAGGCCAAAACACTGCAATAATGCGTCAATATCTTTCGTTTGACACAAAGCCATTCCACCATCAACTTGCATAAACAGAATGCCCAAATAGTGATCCAAATGCCCCAAATAAGACATCTCAAATGAGGCATGCAAATCAGCCTTAAAATCAGCAATATGCCTCTCATGAGGACCAGTGAGCAGCATGTCATCAACATAAACCACAATGATCAGAACTACATCATTAGCATGCTTAACATATAAGGTGCTTTCAGTTGGACAGTTCTCAAAACCATGCGCAATCAGATAGGCATGTATCTTTTCATACCAAGCACATGGTGCTTGCTTTAAACCATATACTACCTTCTTTAGCCTGCACACCTGGTTTTCATGCCCTTTCTGCACAAAGCCACGGGGCTGAAAAACATACACTTCTTCATGCAAGTCACCATTTAGAAATGAAATTTTGGACATGCAAAGTCTCCACCATCCATTTTGGCATAGTTTTTGCCTCCTCAATATCAGCTCTCTCATCAATAAGTGCATCATGTAAATCTGCATAAGAAATGGGATGATCTACGTCATCACATGAAACTTGAAAAGCCTGAGAATTTGCCTCATTAGGACCAGCACTAGGCTATCCACCTATAAAAGAGGCAGCAAAGTATCATACATGTCTTTGGAGCTAATAGATGTCTCCTTAGTACATGAAAGAAATGGTTGAATAGCATCTTCCATTAAAACAACATCACAGCTAACCAAAATGTGTTTAGACTGTGGATGATATAGAAGATATCCTTTACTTTAAGAACTATAGCCAACAAAAATACATTTAACTGCTTTATCATCCAATTTTCTACGATGTTGTTCAGGCACTAATGCATATGCTAGACAACCAAAAACATGCAGATAAGCAACAGATGTCTTGTGATCATGCCAAGCCTCATATGGAGTGATAGACTGTAGTGCTTTAGGGGGACACCTGTTAAGTACACATGCTGCACACATGACAACCTCAAGCCAAAAACTATGTGGTAAAGCCTGACTCTTGACCATACACCTCGCCATCTCCATGAGTGACTTGTTCTTCCATTCAGCAACTCCATTTTTGTTGAGGTGTATACGGCACTGCACATTGGCGTTTTATCCCATGTTTAGCCAAAAATGCATTAAAATCAGAAGACATATATCCCCCCCCCCCCCCCGATCAGAACGGAGTGTGCCCATTTTACATGCTGACATATTTTTAGCCAAAACCAGAAACTGTTTGAAGCACATAAATACTTCGGACTTTGCTTTGAGTGGATATGCCCATGCATCCCTGGAAAAATCATCAATGAAAGTCATGAAGTAAAGATAATTTGCAAAAGAGGGTGTCTACATAGGACCACAGACATCACTATGAACAAGTTGCGATTTGTGAGTAGCCCGAACAGAACCATCTTTTGGAAATGAGGAATGCTACATTTTGCCCAAAATACAGGCTTCACATACATGTTTATTGGGTGCCTCAAGTTTGGGCAAAGAGGACACCATTTCATATGTCTACAGGTGTAGCAAACTAGTAAAGTTCAGATGACCAAAGCATGCATGCCAAAGCTTTGCATCTGACACAGCCTAAGGATCATGTACTGCACATGCCAAATAATTCACCGATTTTTCATAGTCTATGAGCTTATAGAGCCCACGACATAAAATGCTAGAAGCAATAATAACATCACCATTTGATAGATCATGAACTATAGATCTGTCATCAACAAATTTCACAACCAAGCTGTTGGCAGTAGCCTTGGTACATCAGGATCTACAAGACGTGAAAGTCAAAGAAGGGACAGCACAAGCAAACAGGGCAGTCAAAGAAGATCTGGCAAGTAGGCCAATATTTTTTCAAGACATTAATGCAAATCAGAGAGATGGACACGCAGGGAAGAAGAGCAAGTAGGGAGCTTGAAGATATGTATGGCAGATCACTAGAAGAAATCCCTACAACAACAGTGATTTTTATCACTAATAATCATTGTAAATCTCATTTCACATTTTTGTAGCTCCATTTTGTACAAGCCAAGGAGTCCTTGAGCTTGAGGAGCCTTAGAAGTAGTTGCGTACCAATTTTCATAATTTTTAGATCTCGTTTGAGCCCCCAAATAAGCCCTGGAACCTAATTTTTAACTAGGCCGGACACTAGGTCTGGACAGGGCCAAAAGCTAGTCAAAAACTATAAAAGGAGCTAGAGAGCTCATTTTTGAGATTAGATTGTAATTGAAACGAACTTGTAAGAGCATTTTGAAGTAATCTAAAAAGCTCCATTGATTCTCACTCTTGGTCTTGCCTTGTGTGCGCGTGTGTGTGTATGTGTGTGCATGCTTGTGTGCTTCTCACTCACGCACTTGTGCCGCCACTTGCTCGAGGTCTTCATACCATCCTCACGTCTTCCCGGATTGACATTAAAGGAGGTGCTACTCATCATTGAGCTACACCAAATTTTGGCGCCGTTGCCGGGGATCGAGCTTTGAGGACGAGCGTGTGATGGTAAGACGTAGAGTTGACGCGTTGGAGTTGTAGGTAATTTCTTCACTCTCATCGATTTTCTTTTACTTTCTTCACCATCTTCATCACCATCATCATCATCACCATCTCCCACGTCCATCTCCATCATCGCGAAAATTTCAGTTTTTTGACTATATCCCCATCTCCACCTCATTTCCCTCATTTCACTTGTGAGAGAGAGCGAGAGAGCGAATTTGCATGTGCTGTTTTTTGCATGTTTTGTGAGCTTTCTGCAGGTACAGGCCGCATCATCACCCCCAGCACCCTGCGCAGGTACGGAAATCTGTGTAACTGTCTGTGTGTCGCCGAGCTCTGTCAATCGCGACCGACAGAAAAATTGCTCTAATTGCTAAACAAAGTGCATATTCATGACCTACAGGCTAAGGGCTTCCCAAAAATGTGTTTAGTTTTTTGAAATTCCACAGATTTCTGTCAATCGCGATCGACACGTCAATCGCGATCGACAAACCACGACGGACAGATCTGTCAATCGCGATCGACACGTCAATCGCGACCGACAGCCCACGACGGCTCTGTCAATCGCGACTGACAGAGTCAACGACCGATTGACCACGACCGACTGACTACACGCGTGACACGTGTCAATCGCGATCGAGTCATCAATCGCGATCGACTCATCAATCGCGACCGACACAGTCAACGACGGTTTGACCACGACTGACAGACCACGACGGCTCTGTCAATCGCGACCGACACGGTCAACGACGGTTTGACCACGATCGACAGACCCTCGCGACCGACCTGTCAATCGCGATCGACTCATCAATCGCGACCGACAGAGTCAACGACGCTTTGACCACGACTGATTGACTTTTCGTAACCCCTGTCAATCGCGACTGACCAGTCAATCGCGACTGACAGCCACGACGGACCTGTCAATCGCGATCGACACGTCGATCGCGACTGACCTGTCAATCGCGACCGACAGACTTTGCGAACGCGTTAGGAGGGCAATTTAGGTCAAATTTTTAGGGCAAAGTGATTGGGTTAAATTGTGATTAAGTGTGGGACAAACTTTAGGGTGTAGTATTGCATTGTTAGGCCGTGCCACAAGCTACTCGAGTATTCCTGTTTGACTGTTAGCTTGTATTGAATCCTGATTTAACTCCCTAAACCCTGAACAGTCCTAACTTTTTCATACGAAATCCAATTTTTGAGCTCTTGGGCTTGTTGGAAAGCTCGTGGCATATACTACACGCCCTCAACTGTTTTTTATAAAGATAATGCATTGATTTTCAGAGAGGGTAAATTGAAGTTGACCATACCCAGGGGGCTCCCAGTCAGGGGTCTTTAGAATTATTTTCCTAAAAAGTCACAATGCAAATATGTGTATATGTTACATGAATAAAAATTGTGGGTTGTGTCCTTGAATCTAGGCATTGAGCTAACTGTGGGACTTTTATAGGTCCATCGAGAGCAACAGAGAGCGTACAAAGCAAGGTTTCTTTGCAAGCTTGAGAACCGGGTTCTTGAGCACCATAAAGCAAGGGATCAACAAGTAAGGTTGGATTATTCTCAACTCCCTCTGTCATTTCCTAGCTCAAGCTAAGAACGAGTAGAGATAGGAGTGAGCCAGGGCAACGATAGGCAGCTATCAAGTTGAAGACTACCTAAAAACTCAAGTTCAAGTTCAAAACATAATCTCTGTACTGTCGATAACCTAAAGGAAAAGAATCTAACGTGGAACGATCAACCTAAAATACGAAAAACATTCAAGTGTTCCTGACGACGTGATATCAAACAAGACCATAAACACAATAATTAACTAAAAAGAATCAAGTGACTGGTACCAATTGATTGGCAACGAGGTTGTACTCGGGAAAAAAGCGGGTTGATCAGTTAGGCATATGAACCTTAGATCAGGACGACACTTAGCCAGGGAGAGGCAAAGCCTTAGGTCTTCAGAGGCTAGTGTCAATCACACTGCAAGGTCTTGGGCCCAGCAGTTGAGCCACCACTCATACTACCCTAGCTCTGAGACCAGTGAGTCAGAAATGTCTCAAGGCATGGACAGACCTACGGGAAGTTCAGGAGTGCCTTATTTGTACAGGGTAGAAGGCCCTTACAAAACACAGCTGGAATATCTTAGGACCAACCGACTAGGTGCGAGCATCTATGAGGACGGCTTAGGAAGATCTGTGGTCCAGATTAAAAACCCTGATCAATCCATTGGACTAGAACACCCAGCTGTCAAGTTTGAAAATGGTGCATACTTGGACAAAGAAGGAACTATATATGTTGTCACTAGCCACCCTGATAGGACAGATGACTTCGGGAATGTGATCTCGGAAGCGGACTTAGGTGACCTAGAACAAGAGAACATGGGTGCGGAACCTAGGACCCCTCGAGGTAAATCAGTTCTCACTAGGATTATCACGCCTGAATGGGTCCCCCAAGACAACAAGAGCATAGAGTTGCTCCTCAATCGAGAAACTGATGAAGCCTTCTGGAGGTATAAGTCTAATCAGCCAACAGACATAGGAAATATCATGATCTATGAGCTTAAGGATCCGGATAGCCCAGGCAGAGTGACCTATTTAGATCACGCTTCAGAACGGATCTTCGTGGTGACAGAAAATGATAGGCATGCTTACACTTGGAAGGGTGAATTCATTTTCCCCCAACCAAGATCAAATGTATCCTATGGTCACCCTGGAGCTGGAACTTCCCAAGCGCATGGTATGCAAAGAGACAGAAGTAGAGATAGACCGGAAGTAAGCTTTGCCAACCCTGTAGGCAGAGAAAGAACGAGAATAGAGACGAATAGGGTAGAACCTGAGATGCATAGAGCCCACAGGAACCAAAGAAATGTAGATGGATTTCCCCTACCAAGGCCTAGAGAGCACACAAGAACTTTGAGACCCACCCAGCTAGTTAAGTCCATGAAGAATTATTTTGACGGCACAGGAGATCCCTATGATCATGTGGCAGAGTTCAAGCAAGTTTTGAGAGCTGAACAAGTGGAAGATCTGTTCACGCAGTACAACGCCTTTGGTCTAACCCTTAGGAACACGGCACTTACATGGTTTCAGCCATTAGATGAACGCCAGTTCAGGAGCATAGACCAACTCCTAGAGGCTTTCATCGTAGAGTTCTCTAAGAGTGGCATAAGACACAATACTTCCTCATTGATCCACAGCTTCAAGCAAACCCCTCAAGAGACCGTGAGACTTGCAGGAAGAAGATTTAGGCAATACCTTGAAAGATGTCCTATTTCGGAGCTCCCCACATCTGCTAAACAAGTAGCCCTATTCCTTGATGGATTGCTGAGTACGAAATTGAGATCCTATGTGTATCTGAAGGACCCTAGGACTATAGAAGAGTGTGTACGCATGTGCATTGACATTGAAGATAACCTAGGGGAAGAGCTAGAGCTTTCCAAAATCTATAAAGATTCAGATAGCGCATCTAGCCACTCTTCCATGCAATCTACATCAATCGAGGAACTTGCTGAGAAGGTAGCTCAGAAATTAGGTGTGACTAGCAAGCAAATTCCAAGGTTTGCTCCTGTAAAAAGGTGCTATACATGCGGTGGTGACCATATGGCGAACGTCTGTCCCATTATGGCTCAACCCCAAGTAAACCCTAGTAGCCAGTACTGCACCATAGAACGGAGATACACCAACCACACCGCGCAAGATTGCCCATACAACAAGCAGACTGTTAGGCAACCCTACCCGCAACCCTACCAACAAGGCAGATACCAAAACCAAAATCCACCACCACCATATGCTAGACCCCAACAAACCTATCAGCAACCATATCAGGCTCAACAGAGGCCCCAACCGGTGCTAGCTCAACAGCCCCCAAACCCCGCTAACGTGATTCCAGTAAAGTATGCTGTTGCAGAAGAAAACCTGAATAGGGCCATAGTACCAGTAACCCCATTGATCTCGGAAAACGACCCAAGTGACCATAGCTTCGATTCTACACATGTCGATAGTCCCCAGGCTTACTACATGCAGTCTCCCGAACATGGTGAGTCTTACTATAGTGAGGAACCAAGTGAACCTAGTTGGGAGTCAGATTACACGAACGTCATGTATGCAAACCCCAACCCTAGGCCTCAACCTAGGCAAGTAAGACCTCCATTCCCAAGAGGACCGTGCTACAGATGCCAGGGAGATCATCTCATTCGTGATTGTCCCTTGCCCCCACCTACACAACCCCAGTCAGTGACTATCCAAGGTTTTTGCCAAGATTGTGGAAAAGAGCATCTTTTACGAGATTGCCCAAAGAACCCAAATAATATGCCAAAAATCACTCCGATCAATGTGATTGGTTTGGTTGTAGATTCCTCAGGAAGCGTCACTTCCACTGCACCAGTGCAGGTAGTCACTAGAGCTCAGGCTTTGCAGCAAAACCTAGAGACAAACCAGAGTAAGAACTCAGAGGCTAGTGAAACCGAGAGCACAACAAAGAAAAGGACTAGAGCATGGAAAGATAGTCGGGAAAGAATGAAAAGACAATGGGCTAAAAAGATGAGTGAACTTGAGGAAAGCATAAGAGAAACCAAAGCTAGGATAACTGAAATCACCTCTCAAATCCCCTCTCACATCACCCCGTCTCCACCACTCCCATCTCCATCCGACTCACCACCTTCCCTACCGCCTCATCAAACCCCACCACCCCCTAGAGTCGGATCAGTGTTAGCTGATCCCACTCCTGAAGACCTAAACATGATGCTTAAAGCATATCAGGCCAGAATCCAAGAAGGGCCAAACATCACGGATCATGACAAGTGCTATCCTAGAGCTGACCTAGAGATAGAAAGAACCAAACTGTGCGCGAAAATGGTCGCATTGGCTCAGACTATGTTTGAAGCCAGTCGCCTTTTCAATTACTCGGGCTCAGCCAAGACGCAATTACACCTGGACGGATTCCTAGAAAAGTTAGAGAGGATAATTGCCAGGTCTGACAAGGAAGAAAAAAATCGGGAGAAAGGAAAAGCAAGCAAAAACCGGAGCTATTCCCCATCGGAAGTTTATGCAGCCAATTCCACTCAACCGGACAACTTCCCCTCCTTCGAAAGAATAGAGAGGCCAATAGCACAGCCAGAAAAGGAACCTATCCCTCAAAGAAAGGAAAGGGTAAGAGAACGGGTGAGCCAGCCTCTTCAGGAAGCCCATGTGCCTCCTCAAGGAGTCTATCTTCCTCCCCAAAGGTCACAAGAACCTCCCTCGAAAGCACATGCACCTCCACAGGTAACCCACATTCCTTTCGAGAGAGCGTATGAGCCTGCTCGGAAAAGTAATAGAATAAGTAATCCTCCCCAAGAAGCTTGTGCTCCAGCCATTTGCGAAAACGAGGAGAGAGTCAACAATAGAATCAGCCCTCCTTCTCAAGTTGCTTATGTACCTAATTCTACGGAGCCAGACACTTCTTCTTCTATGAATCGGTTTGCACCAGACTTCCTACGAGAGATTCAAGAAGATAAATGGGATAACGAAAGTGAGGTCGCCCCTCCTTTTGAACTTGTGGACGATGCACACGACCAATTCCCACAAGACATCCCATCCATTTACGGGGAACATGAGAGTACTCAGTCTCACGAGAGATTGGACTTTGAGTCTAATTCCATACAGGAGCTACCCCACTTCACAGGCCCATGGGAAGCAAAGTCCACATGTATGAGAACACCCACAGTCATGGTAAGGAATGACGACTCAGTCATACCAAGGAACACGGAGGCAGTAATGAACACCAAGATGCAACGCGATTGCACTTTGGAAGAACTGCCTGGGAATAGACTAAACGCGCGGAAATGTGCAGCCAGTCGAGTAACTGAAGTTGCAAAGCCTCGTTCCAAGGTAGGATCCCATAGGACAGTGCCAGAAATTCCCTTGGATAAGATAGGAGATATGTGTGAAGGTGAAGAAGGGAACACCTATCTTCCCATCACCTACCAAGAGTACACCACCAAGGCAATTTTAGACTCAGGTGCAGGAGTTGCAATTGCCACTACTTCCCTTTGGAAGCGTTGGGGCAAGCCGGCACTCAGGCCGACGAGAATGAAATTGCAAATGGCCGATGGTCACATAGAGAGACCCCTAGGATTGCTGGAAGGAATAACTCTCACCACTTGTGGTGTTGAGTTTGAGCATAGCTTTGCCATATGTGACTTCAACAAAAATCATGCTTATGAGATGATTTTAGGAAGACCATTTATGCGACAGTTGCAAGTGGTACAGGATTGGGGAACCAACTCCTTGTATTTGCAACACTTGGGTGTTACGACCAAAGTCAATCTCAAAGATTATTCTCACAGAGATGTCCCTCCTATCCAATGGAATCCCATCCATAGAGCCAAAGATGACACAGAATCGGTGCATTCCATAGGATCGGGATCCTCATGGATGCATGAAGATACTCACTTATGGATGTGCAAGGTAGCAGTAGAAGAAGAGAAGAGAGAGAAAGCCAGAGAGGTAGGTGCGAACGAAACTCATAGACCCATTCAAGACCCAGCCTATGCACCTGTAGTTTTTCCAGACGAAGAATTTGAACCTCACGGTTGGGCCGAAATCTTAGCAACAATGGACGTAGCCATCAACGAAGAACAATGGACACCTCACTGTGATGAGGATGGCTATGACATTTCAGTTTTCTCCATAGAGCCAATCATGGGAGAGGCAGTTCTAGAAGAATGCGAACCTAGCCCTGATGCATTTGAGGATGCAAGTGACTCCGATCTAGAGTCAATCATTATGGACCCACCATTTGCATCAGATGAAGAATACTTCCATGAAGTAGAATTTCAACCCCAGAGGCATGGAGAGGTTACAACTAATGTAAGATTAACAACACATGTGACCCCGAAGGAAGAAGGAAAGAAACGAAAAAAGAGAGAAGCCTCACCAGAAGAGGAAGAATCTTTGTTTGAGGTCCCCGAAAATTTTAAGAAGTATGAGATAGATGACAGGAGAGTCATGATAAGAATGCCTAAACGAGAGGCACAATCAGGAGAGGCCTATGATAACAAAGAAACTACCAAGAAAATCGTAGTGGCCCTAGAAGAAGGAGAGGAGAGATGCACGTATATAGGCCATGACCTGACAGAAGAAGAAGAGCACGAATTGATTGCCTTGCTAAGAGAATACAGAGATGTATTCGCTTGGAGTTACAAGGATTTGAAAGGGGTTGACCCAGACATATGCTCGCACACCATCCCCATGACTTCAGATGCTAAACCCTCTAAGCAAAAGCCTTATACATATAACGATAATTACGCAGCTAAGATCAAAGAAGAGATAGATAGATTGGTCGAAGCTGGATTTATCTATGAAATTGAGCACACTGAATGGGTATCCCCCATCGTAGTGGTGCCCAAGAAGAATGGCAAGCTGCGTGTGTGCATTAACTTGAAAAAGGTTAATGCCGCCACGATTCGAGATAACTATCCGCTTCCCATCACAGAACATCTCTTAGAAAGAGTGGCAGGCAAGGAAGTGTACAGCTTCCTTGATGGATTTTCGGGCTACAATCAAGTAGCCATAGCTCCAGAGGATCAGCATAAGACAGCCTTTGCCACAGAATGGGGCATTTTTGCTTTTAGAGTAATGCCATTTGGGCTTACCAATGCACCAGCCACCTTCCAGAGGCTGATGTGCCATGTGTTTAAGGAGTTCCTAAGGAAGAGTTTAGAAGTCTATGTTGATGATCTTTGTGCTCATTCCAACATTAGACAAACCCATATCCCTGAACTCAGACAAATCTTTGACAAATGTAGAGAATATCAAGTCTGCCTAAACCCAGAAAAGTGCGTTTTTATGGTCAGGCAAGGCAAGATTCTAGGACACATAGTGTCAAAGAATGGCATATCTACCGATGAAGAAAAAGTGAGAGCCATAGCAGAGCTACCTAGGCCAAAGAATGTCAAGGAAGTACAAGCTTTCATGGGGCATTGTGGGTATTACCGACGTTTCATCCACATGTATGCTGTCATTGCAAAGCCCATGTATGGACTTCTGACAAACTTTGAGTGGACGGATGAATGTGAGACTTCCTTCCAAGAACTTAAACGAAGATTGTGTTCAGCACCAATCTTGACCACACCAGATTGGAATAAGCCATTCCATGTTCACGTGGATGCATCCAATTATGCTATTGGATGTGTGCTCGCACAACCTACTGGTGAAGGTAATATGGATCTTCCAATTGCCTATGCCAGTAGACAATTGAATGCGGCTGAACGAAATTATACCACTACTGAACGAGAAGGATTAGGCATGGTATATGCAGTTAAAAAGTTTAGACATTATTTGCTTGCAAATAAGTTTAAATTTTTTACTGATCATCAGGCATTGTTATATCTTGTAAACAAGCCATGCAATACAGGAAGATTAGTGAGATGGTTTCTCTTGCTAATGGAATACGACTTCGAGGTTGTGGTAAGGAAAGGTAGGACTCACTTACGAGCTGATCATCTCTCTAGGCTCACATCGGGAGAAGCCCCACAAGGAGTATCAGATGACCTTCCTGACACTTACTTGTTTAATCTGGAAGTTGTACCGCAGTGGGCCAAGCCAATAGTACCAGTCTTGACATACGGGCCTAATCATCCAGTGGTGAACACACGGAATAGAGAGATCGTAAAAGCCCAAAAGTACCATATCATGGCAGGCAGCATGTACAAGCACACAGATCAAGGAATCTTGGCTTGTTGCGTGGAAGAGGATGAGTACGCTAAATGGTTGCAATTAGCACATGTAGGTGCGCTAGAGCAACACCATTCAAAGCAAAGAACTCTGCAGACTCTAAAAAGATTCGGAGTGCATTGGCCAACCATGGAAGCGGATGTCCAAAAGTTGTGCAAAGAATGCCCAATCTGCTGCACTAAGCCACCTGTGGAACACGCCACTCTCTATCAAATATCCATTGTGCCAGATTGGAGTGAACCTCTAGTATCATTCTTGCGGACAAACACATTCCCCCCAGACATGACTCTAGCTAGGAAAAGGAGCTTAGAACAAGAAGCCTTGGATTACTCACTCATCGGTGATAATCTATATAAGCGCGGTAAAGATGGTTACCTGAGATTATGTGTCCATGAGAGTGAATATCTTAAGATCTTAGACACTGCTCACCAAGGTGTAGCAGGAGGACACTTTGGACCAGATCGGGTAATCAAGGCAATATTGTTTGCGGGCTTCTGGTGGCCTACCCTTCACATGGATGCACATACCTATGTGAAACGGTGTGATATCTGTCAAAGGACTCAGTATCCTATACGCAAAGATGAGATGCCACTGAAACCTATGATGGGTGGACGTGCATTCTCTAAGTGGGGAATAGACTTCGTAGGTCCTATTAACCCCCCAGCGAAAGGTTCTCATGCAGAATACATCATTGTGGCAACAGATTATCTCACCAAGTGGGTAGAGGTAAAAGCTACAACCAAGAACGATGCTCAAACAACGGCCAAATTCTTGTTCGAGAATGTATTCACGAGATATGGACTACCTATAGAGCTTGTAAGTGATAGAGGCACTCATTTCTTGAACGAAGTGATTGAAAATCTACTCCAAGAATTCTTGGTAATACACAAGAAGTCTGCCCCTTATCACCCTCAAGCTAATGGACAAGCTGAGAGTACTAATAAGATTTTATGCAATGTACTGACAAAACTAGTGAACACTAAACGCTCTGATTGGGACAAACAGCTACACCATGCTGTTTGGGCATACCGAGTTGCCTACAAAACGGTGCTCCAAGCCACCCCCTTTCAGATGGTATTCGGCCAAAACGCTGTGCTACCCTTGGACTTCCTAATCCCTACATTGAGAGTAGCACAAGAGCATGAATGGACAGGTCATGAGCTCTCCTCTAGGATCTTTGACCTTGAACGATTAGGAGAGACAAGACTGAGAGCCGCTGCAGGGATATATGCAGCCAAGAAGAGACAGAAGGCATATTTCGATGCCCATGTGAAGGATAAAGGCCTGAAAGCAGGAGATCTAGTCTTGGTCTATACACTCAAACAACACGCGAGGAAGCTAGAAAAGAGAGGCTACGGACCTATGATCATCAATAGGATCTCCACAAGCGGAGCGGTACAATTGGCCACATTAGAGGGTGATGTTCTCCCAAATTATATTAGTGGTTGCAGAGTCAAGTTGTACCAGGAACCCCTCACAGAAGAAATGCTTAGCCGACTCAATACTGCTAAGAAACGCAAAGAGGAAGAAAAGCGAGTGCGAGAAGAAGCTCAAGCAGAAGCTTTAGAACGCATTAGAAGAATGAAATTACGTAGGCAAGGTAGAGAGCAGCCTAGGACAAATGACTATGCAGATCAAGGATATCATGTGGCAATGTGTGAAGTCGCAGGAACAAGCTCGCATAGGATAATTGATAGACGTCCTTTCGTAACCTTAGATATAGGACAAGGAAAGAGTGCAAGGACCGTCAGAGCCTTGATTGACTCAGGTGCAGCCACTAGTGCTGTTAGAATGTCTTACTGTCAAGAGTTACAGTTAACTGTCAATCCTGTGGAGGCATATCTTATAGGATTGGGAGGCGTGGAAACCCCTTGCATGGGCGAGGTGGAACTTCCCCTCTACATTCATGATGAAGCAATGACAGTTAAAGTACTAGTGTGTCAGGATGAGGATCTCACTGAGCCTCTTGTCCTGGGTCAAGATTGGATTTATGACCAAGCAGTCAACCTAAACCTAAGAAGTGGACTTCTCCAGGTTTGGGTCAATCATAGTCGAGTTACAATAGAATTAGACAATCAAGCACTCAAGGAACTAGGAAAGGCACAGACTCCTGGTCCTTCCAGGGGTACACATGAAGATGACCATGCTGTTCTTGTCCAAAACTATGTGTTGCAGAGGAATGATATTCGCAAAAAAGGAGTCAGGAATGCAAAGGAACTCCCTTCTTTTCCAAAGGCTGGAAAGAGGCAGCAACCCAAGGTGGATCAAAGGCAGAAGAAGCAGGGTACTACCTATGTCAGAGATCAAAAGTACCTGCGCAGCAGAACAGCCCAGCAAATAGATCAGGTATGGGTGCGGAAAGGCGAACGACCAGTTGCACCACCGTCAACTACAGGGGTAAAGCCTCTTATTAGTGACCAACAACGCAACGCTAATAAGAAGTCTTTCAGAAATTCTTCTGCTAAAGTAAAATCTATTTGGGTGCCCAAGAAGTCGATGAAGGCAAGCCCACAATCAAGACAAATTTGGGTGCCTAAGGCTTGCTTGATGGCACAAGTAGCTACGCTGAGGCCACAACTTAAACAGCATAACGCAGCGACGCATACTGCCAGATTTCACTCGTTCTCAACACTCAGGTACACACCAAAACCCAAGAGCGTACATGTAATCAATTGTAAATGGGTCCCAAAAAGGCCTCATCTTCAAACCACGACACCGAGAAGGCTCTGTAGAGACTCTCCGAAACCGAAGGCCAAGCCCACTCACTGCATTTGGCAGCCTAGGGTCTGTAATAAACCCCCCGACCCCAATTTGTAAATTCATAACCCACTTACTAACTGCAATAGTTTCCTAGGACAACACAATCACTAACTACACACACTATCTTCATGCACTTACTAACCACTAACTCACCTTCTACCTTATGTTAATGTTGTAACGGGGACAACAACGGATTTATTTTGTCCATTACAATGTTAACACATGGTTCTATATTCTCACAGAACCAATCAGCAAACAGGCCATGGCAGAAGCAGGTACCAGCGCTCAAGCCGGATCTGGTCCCCAGATCGTGGACATAGAAGCACTTCTCCTTGAGCCACGCCTCACCGCAAGACCGCAAGAGCTTCGAGAAGTGCATGTGCTCCCCATCCAGGATCCTCCTCAAGGACACACCTCTCAAGTTGGTAAGCATGCGCATTGGTTCAGTGATGTTGCTGGACCACTGGGCGATGGAACCTACTTCTGGGAAGCAGAATTGGAATTCAATGGCAAATGGGGTCGATACCACTTTTTCACACGCGAATTTGAAAGCTACCAAAATGCCGAAGTCATGAGATCAGTTTGGGTCAAAGCAGGTGTGGAAAGTTATTTCAGGACTCACATACCAAAGCCGGACTTTTTACGATGTTCATATCTGATCAGTACAATCACGCCGAGCAGGGCCAAAGGAGGCGACAGCACCTTTGTGTTGCCATCACTGCTGCCGGGTAACGAGCTTAAAAGGTTCAAGCTGGACCTCAATCTGGTAAGAGAAGCTTTGGGAATGTACGGCATGCACATCCCCACAGAAAAGGAAACCATGGTCCCAGGTCGAATGAAGCACAAGGATCTGAATAAGTTGAAGGATATGGTAGCCATGACACCTACCATTGCGCTTCACCTGCGAACCATCATGCAGCATTTTGCGTTTCCCGCCCAAGAACGATTCACAATGCCCCCGAAAAAAATATGGTTCAGTTTATATCTAGCAGAAACCGAAAGCCTACCCATCAATGTGCCACACTGGATAATAGACCAGATCCACCTAGCACATCAAAGGTGGAACAAGAAACAGAAGAATGTACTCCACGGGTGTTGTGCTTTGACCAGAATAATCTACAGATGCTTGGCTTATGACGTGCCTGTTCAGCGGGCACTCGTATGGTCCCGAGTCCAAGAATTCCAAAGAAGACTATCAACAGCAGGTCCCCCATCCAAGAAGATGAGGGGGGGAGTCCAACTACCCTGTGCTCAACCAAGGGGAGCTACCGCTACACCAGAAATCACTCCTCCCCAGACACGACGAGTTAGGCCATTCACAATCCGGTTACCAAGACCAAGCACGGAGGGGCCTAATCTGGTGTTTCCCCCCATTCCATCCGATTTGGAATTCCCGCAGGGATTTACTCTTGAGGACCTCACGGATGAGGAAATTGCCCGATTAATCTATGACTCTAACCTCGAAGCGGAAGCAGCGCGAGATCAGGAACCACGACCCAAAACAACATCGGCCCCCACCCAACCCCGAGTGGTAGAAGTCGATGTAGACGAACAAGAGGCAGGAGGAGACGAAGAAGAAGCCGACGAAGAACAACAGCAAGAATATGACGAACTCTCCGAGTTAGCAAGTGCCCCAGCATATTCGGCACAGATCAAGAGACTATATCGAACCATGCGACTGGTTCAGGAACAACATAAGATGTCTCTCGAACAGGGCAAAAGACTCATGAACGACTTGCTAGCGGAGGAAGGTGTGGATGATTTGTTCATTGAGTCCATGAACCTTCATGCCGACGCTGTAGGACTGGACGAGGCCATCCATGAGGCAATGGCCTACATCCACAGGTTTGAAAAAAGAGTTCCTACTCGTCCCAGGAGGTCCGGAAAGCAAATTCACATCAATACATCAGCACCTGGCGAGTCAACGCAAGCAGAAGAATATCAAGAAGCACCGTTATCACCACCATCCCCACCTCACACTACACAATTCACTCCACCGCAGGACACTAACACTACCACATCCACTACCACTACCGTTGTCATGGGCATCCCACTCTCCCCGGGAATCCAATTCGGGGGAATCACCATGCCCACCTTCACCACCCTGTTCACCGATGTCACCTCCACTCCACCAACGATTCCCATCTACACAGTCACTCAAACAGTTGACACGATGGAAACATCACCTGCCACAGCACCGCTCCCTCCCCCCATGCCACCTTCATCACCCATACCCCCTCCACCCACATCTCCACTTACATCCACAGCATTCACCTCTCCCATTCCCGCCCCCATTCCCCCTGCATCTTCACCTTTCCCAACATTATTTAATGTAAATAACATATTTTTTGCATTAAACCAATGTGTATACCAGCTCCAACATGAGTACAAAGCTCTGGACAACCGGTTTCAGCAACTGGAAACGCACCACCAGAACTTACAAACACAATTTCACATTCTACAAACGGAAAATGCAGAACTGAATCAACGCTACGCGACGCTTGAGCAGGCTCACCAGACATTACTGGCAGCACCCCAACCATCGACAGAATCAGGTGCCAAACAACTGGAAGCTCTGCTCGAGGTATATCAAGCCGATAATCTCAAAGTCCGGCGTAACCTGGCACTTCTTAGGAAACACATGGCGGCCGCCCTAGAAGAGAACAAGAGGCTGCAGCAGCAAAATGAAGCAAATCTAGAAGCTGCAATGGAAGGCTCTCCACACGAATTTGATCCAGAGCAATTTAAAGCGGTGCCCTCAGCGACAATGAAGACCATCTTGGACAGCTATGCAGATCTATTAGAAGCTCATGATGACTTGGAAAGGGAACGTGATGCGTTGCGCAATCAACTCCAAGAGCAACAGACAGCACCCAAAGTCACGGAAACGACCACGACTTCAGAGGAAGTCAAGGCATTGAAAGAGCAGGTGGCCGAATTACAAGCAAGATTACTCACACATGAAAGGCAACCCTCTCCAGTTGTCGAACCAGAACCCGAGGATTTGGTACCCATCGAGGTAGATGAGACGTATGAGGAACCTTACGTTCCTATGCCAATGCCAGGTGGTGAACAAACGGTAGAAGGAATGGATACGCTAGAAATTGAAGTACCTGAGTGGCTCCAAACACTAGAGAAAACGGCATCAACTCATGAAGATCGAGTAGCAGTTCAGATCCAATCCATGGCAAAGATAGAGGACATTATTATTAAATCAGAATACTTCCGCAGCATGTCCCACCATAGATGGATCGGAACCAATGATGATCAATACGTGCCCTATTGTATACTCCTGGCGGACTACAATGCAGAAATCCAACATAAATGTGGCAAACCTCCAACGTTTGCCACACAATTTGGGCCAGATGACATCCCAGAGAGTGCGAAAAAAGGATCCATTCATCAACCCACTTGGAGGATCCGACTCCTCGAAACCTATCCGGAGATGGTTCGCACCTGGACGAATATGCCTCTTTTTATTAAATATAACCCTTGTTATGTTCCTGTCCTCCGCAGACGTACGTGGCCAGAGTTTACCATTGCAGTCAAGAATATCAAGGGATGCGCCAAATGGTTAAACTACGTCTATCTAGCACCCCCTCAAGGGCCTCCCACCGTCAATTACATGATCTCCACTATACGGCACTGGAGCCTCCGATTAAAGAATACCCCTGATGTAATGGCCCAGATGTGCATGAAAATTTTTGAGTTAATGCTTATTACATTCAGGACATTCAAGAATATCAAGGACCCACACTTCTCAGGCGTCGGATTCCTTACAGGAAACCAAGATTTAGTGTATGACATGAGCACCACTCCTTCCATAGAGGTGATATACGCTTGGCACGCCAGAATAAAATACCTCCCGGCCTGCTTTAAACAAACATTCGAAGAGATGTTCATAACAGGGTTCTGGGAATACCACTCAGAAATATTTGTACCCAGACCCTCACATCTCCTCCATTTATTTGCTGTGGAGCGAACCATTCACTCAGAGCAGTTACGGGTGCCACATCCCGATGTCCCAGGGCCAGTCAATTGGGATGCATTGCTGACAGATCTAGCAAGGGGACTCAGGTTAGAAGAACACCACCTCGCCGCCGATGTGGTACAATACTACGTCCAGAAAGCAGCTAGACAAGGGTCTGTCAGGGGCGACAGACGCGAGAGTGGGGGGGGTGTTGGCAGTAGCCTTGGTACATCAGGATCTACAAGACGTGAAAGTCAAAGAAGGGACAGCACAAGCAAACAGGGCAGTCAAAGAAGATCTGGCAAGTAGGCCAATATTTTTTCAAGACATTAATGCAAATCAGAGAGATGGACACGCAGGGAAGAAGAGCAAGTAGGGAGCTTGAAGATATGTATGGCAGATCACTAGAAGAAATCCCTACAACAACAGTGATTTTTATCACTAATAATCATTGTAAATCTCATTTCACATTTTTGTAGCTCCATTTTGTACAAGCCAAGGAGTCCTTGAGCTTGAGGAGCCTTAGAAGTAGTTGCGTACCAATTTTCATAATTTTTAGATCTCGTTTGAGCCCCCAAATAAGCCCTGGAACCTAATTTTTAACTAGGCCGGACACTAGGTCTGGACAGGGCCAAAAGCTAGTCAAAAACTATAAAAGGAGCTAGAGAGCTCATTTTTGAGATTAGATTGTAATTGAAACGAACTTGTAAGAGCATTTTGAAGTAATCTAAAAAGCTCCATTGATTCTCACTCTTGGTCTTGCCTTGTGTGCGCGTGTGTGTGTATGTGTGTGCATGCTTGTGTGCTTCTCACTCACGCACTTGTGCCGCCACTTGCTCGAGGTCTTCATACCATCCTCACGTCTTCCCGGATTGACATTAAAGGAGGTGCTACTCATCATTGAGCTACACAAGCCAATCTTGGCTAATGCAAAAATTGATAACAAATTTTTCTTGATCCCTGGCATAAATAAAGCATCTGACAAAGTGAAAGAAATACCATTAGTAGTAGTCAAAATGATCTTACCAACTCCCATGACAGGATAAGAGGAGTTGTTGGCGCATGTGACAGTATTCCCTGTAGGGGCAGGCTCGAGTGAAGAGAAGAAACTACGCTGCGAGGTAATATGTTTGGTCGCCCCACTGTCAAAAGTACCAAAACATCTGAGTCTACTGCAGACATGCACCCCTCATGAGAAGATGGGTCAAAATTGCAAACAATAGTAAATGCCCATTCTTCATCCTGCACAAGATTAGTAGACTCTGTTTTTGGTGTAGAGGCCTCTACAACAACCATTCCAACCTCTTTCTTCTTTGCCTCTTTAGCAGCCAGTTTAGGACAGTTCTTTATGATATGGTCATTTCCTTTACAGTACTTGCAAAACAATTTCTGCTTTTCTGATTTCTTCTCATCTTTGTCATCCTTCTTCAAATGTGCAGAATTAGCAGATTTTTGTTTATTAGTTGAAGAGCTCCATTTTCCTTTGCCCTTCTGACTAGCCAGGAAAGCTTGATCTACAACACGCATAATGGAACTATTCTGCCTCGATTGATCTTCCTACAATAGAACACAGACTAACTCCTCAAATGACAAGGCATTTGGATTGCCTTTCATCATCAACCCAAGAGTAGAAGCAAAACTCTGATATGAATCAAGAAGACCATTCAGAATGGTTTGCACGTGAGCTATCTGGTATAACTTCATCAGCAGAAATCAACTGTTCCTTCAAGTCTTTGATCTTTGTTAGAAAATTGTCCATAGAATCACCTTCATTCATGTGCTCACTCTCCAACTGTTTTCGGAGGTAAGCAACACGAGCCTCATTCCTAGCTTGGCACAATGTGGTAAGTGTATCCCAAGCATCCTTAGTTGTTCTACAAGAGAGAATGTGAGGAATAATGGCACGTTTGATAGACAAAGCTATCAATGCATGTGCTTGGGTATCTGTGCCATCCCACCAAATTTGCTTTGCAGTAGGTGCAGCATAAATTGCAGCACGAATAGGAATATGCAGAATATCATCATCTTCGACACCTTTTGCATCAGCTTCACTACCTGCAGTTGTAACAGTTGTAGGTGTGATAGGACATTTTTCAACACCCTACACAATGTTCCACAGTCATTTTGCAACCAATACATGTCGCATCATATAAGCCCATAATGGGTAGTTGATACCATCCAACTTATCCTCAATAGCCAACATATGAAATACATTACTACTTTCAGCCATGGCCGATGACTAAAATACCTTGATGCAGAAAATGGATTGTATCTCAAAAAGTTGAACAGAACTGCCTAGACAAATTTTGTTAAGCCTGTAGCAAACTTCGAGATGCTTATATTGGCGAACCAAAATTGGTATATACCTTTGGCACAAAAAGATGAAATAGCTTACACAAACGCTACGATACTGCGTTCGAAGGCCGAAACGAGCTCAGATCGGGATTTCGGCACTACAGACGAAGCCGTTTTGATCTCTGAAACACCTTGATTCTACATACCAAATTTCGTGCAATTTTGAGACTAGGACGGAGGGGTGTTGAAGATGCCCTAGATGAAGCAGGGACCTGCTCTGATACCAATTGTTGAAGTTAGACGTCTGCGGAAGCACATGACCAACATAAGGAAGAAGAAGAAGCTTGGAGCACAACACACAATACTCTATGTATTACCACTAGAATGTACGAAGATTAGTAGCCCATTAAGGCAATAGGCATTTATACAAGCTGGGGGAGAAAAAGCTTCTAAAGAGGGAAAAAAGTGCCCTAAGAGTCGTAGAGTGTTTACACGCATCACTACCTAAATATATCAAAAAATCCCCCTTAAGCTAATAAGACATTCTACTTGTGAGCACTCCTTCTTGCATCTTAGAGCAATTATAGAACAATGGTATCCATTAATCCAACAATGTTGTATAGAGTTAGCTGGATATGAAATATTAAATGGTAGTTTTTGAAGCTCACATATATGCTAATAAGACATTCTACTTGCACCCAAACGATTTTGAGGAAGTTCAAAAATACATGTAAAAAATTTTACTAAGTCTCAAAATCAATATACTAAGTACAAACATGTCCTAGATTCTCCTAGGCTACATCAATTACATATATACCAATTGTAGTGCTTTCAGGTATATATTTACTAGATTTGTGAAATGTCTAACGCCCTTTCACTTTTGTGAAATTTCAAAAGATGTCATGACATAGATATTTGATAGTTCCATTGGGTAAGGTTCTTCTCCAACATATATGTGTTAGATGTGTTATATTGGATTACAATTCAAGAAAATGCCAAGAATAAAGAATAGGAGGGAAGAAGTCCAGACATTAAGTGTTCCAAGAGGTGCCCGAAGATGGTAGAGAAGACGAGTATTTCTTGACATAGTAGATCGAAGCATCCATGGATCAAAATTCTTTGTGCTTTGATAGAGAGGATCAAACTTCTTTCAAATTATCTGAGTACATTTAGTTATGGTAAACAATAAATTGAAAACGTAGTGGTGATGGAAAGAACAATAAGTGATTACTGAAAATGCCTTCTATAAATCCATGATATAGGTATTCAATCATAGTAATTAGATGTATCCCAAGTAGCATCAATATTGACAATGAGGAATTCAATGTGAACTTTAATAGGACACTTACATACGCTAGCATGTAGGATCAATATTAGCAACTCTAACTCTTGAAGAACTATAGATGGTTTTGAAAGTTTATCAAGCTAGGATAGCTGCAAGACAATCTATTGACAATCATGAAAAATGATATCCAAGAGCCCATTTAGATATAGAAGTATTCAGTATGTGTAGAAGGATGATCCACATAGCTCAACATCTGTTAGAAAAGATACATGATCCTATCTCTATCACTTGATGACTGAGCCACGTTTCCATAAGATGACATATCCAATGAGATATCCTCACATCCTTGTAATACCAACTCAACCTATGGTGATTGTCCGTCCAAAAACTATTCCTATGGCAACACAACCAATGTAGTAGGTCAATTCACTAAGATCTTAAATCCTCCTAACATATGCATTCACAAATCGCCCTTAAAGAATAGACAAGGAGAGTTGATACTCATAGAATCACCAAAACCCTCTCTAGAAGCTATGAAATTATTTCAATCTACAGAGGCAAAACAAACTAATCCAATGAAGCACTCTAAAGAAATATTGGAACCAATTCAAACCTATGTTTTTGGTATAGTTGCTAAGCATGACATTAGGTAGGAAGAGAAGTCAAAAGATGAGAATTGTATTTTGACTCCACATCATAGATGGCATAGCCATTTTTGGCAAAACTTGCAACAAGAGAAGTGGAACAAGTGGTAGGTATCCAAACATCCCTTCATGGAGCTCCATGCTACAACATACTTTGAATGACCTAGATATATAGAAAATAGGACCAATCAACGAGGAGATGTTTGAATGTGAAAATGGAAGTCCAAATACCCCACCATTTGCAATTTCAAAAATGCTAGTAACCATGGGTTACTCCTAGGAAGACCTTTCATGTTCCAAATTCAAGTGATGCAAGATAAGACTAGAAATGCAATCTATCTACAATGACAAGGTAGAAAACAAGAAGAGATTTGATATCCAATTCTTATAGAGAGGTGCCATCACTCCAATGGAGGTCTATCCATCATAATGTAGAGCATCTTGGGAAAAGTGAGACCTTGTGTGAATTTGAAGTAGATGATGAGGGTTGGACTAATGAGGATACTCACTTATGGATGTGCCATGTCCCTCGAAAAAATGAAACTAGAAGAAGAAAGAATGAATATCTTAATTTGGAGGAGGGTAATTTTGATCCATGTATTGAGGATCCCTCCTATATTCCTATGATGTTTCCACACAAGGATTTTGATCCATATGATTGGGCTCATATCCTTGAAACTTTGGATGTGGCATTCAAGGATAAATCTTTGACTCCTTATGAGAATGAAGAGCATTAGGGGAAAAAATGAACCCTACATGGGCCTTTTAGATTAAGGAGTGATTAGGGATGGACCAATGAGAAGAGGGTGGTGGACACACTCTAGTCCCTTAATCACATAGGCTAGGCATAGGCTTCCATGGTTTCTTTGTGGTCAAAGAGGAGAAAACCTCCTTGAACTAGTGGTTTTAGGTGTGTGACTGGTTTTGAAAACCTCTAAAAAATGCACCTTTGGATGTAAGCCCTTGGATTTCATCTTGAATCGGATGGTTCTAATTGAATTCTTCCCATTTTGCACGCCTTAATTTCAAGCCATTGGATCAAGAGATCATCTAATGGCTGAGAGCAAGCTTCCATAAAGAAAACACACGTTTTCACCTACAGCATTGGATCAAGGACTGATCGGATGGTTGTAAGCTCCCACAATTTTGTGCTCAGTGCTGAACACGGACAGCCATTGGATTCGCCCTCTATCGGACGTTGCACATCAACTTAGAAGTTTCTCAGCCCGAAATGCGCTTAACCATCCGATTTCCCCTCATCTAAGGGTCAAGAATCTTGGAGAGCATCTGAGAAGAACTCGCGAATGGCTATCTCTCTCTACTGCACCATCTGACGCATGTCAGAGCCTCTATCTCTATGTTTTATATTCCTTTAAATCATAGCCCTTGAATAAATCCATCCAACGGTCACAAAAATGTCATGTTCAATATTTGAGTACACATCCCTTTCAAAGAATATTATATTCGTCAATACCACCGATGGTTTTTCATTGACCCATAATCTCCTAGATTAAGGATTTTAATCCCTGAAAATTAGGAATCCTTATAAGGCCTTGTAGGGCTCGCTTTTTTCCCTAATGGATTTATGATTTTTTCATGGTGTAAGTATTCATGGAGAAAGAGGAAGAAGAGATAGATTAAAGACTATCAAAAGTTCTCATTTATGAGAATTCAAAAAAGAAAGAGGAAATATCTAAGTGACAAAAGGAGATCAGAGCTTTGAAGAAGGGGAAAAAAGAGCCTATCCATATAATGTATATCCTTTATAATTTAGACAAAGACTACCTAGCCAAGGTTGGAATCCTTGATTTCAAAGGGATACATAAGTCTGTAACTTACTATAGAATTCTATCAGCTACAAAAAGCCGAAGATAGACACTTGGAGCCAAAGGAGGAAGATAAGGACTCATTTTTCATGGTTTTAGAGCACTTCAGAAATTATTGAGTTGAGGAAAGGTTTATCCAAGTTGAAATTCCCAAGAGAGAGATCCTATTCAAGGCATTCATGACAATAAAGGAACTACTAAGAAATTAGTCATTGCCCAAGGGAAAAATGAGGATCTATGCACTTAGATTGCTAAGGAACTCATAGGAGAAGAGGAAACAAGAATGATTATCCTTTTAAGTGAATATGGATATGTATTTCTTTTGTCTTATAAAGACTTGAAAGGTGTGGATCCACATGTATGCTTTCATAGAACTCCCACAATGAGCACAACAAAGTCAATCAAGAAAAGACCTAGAAGATTAAGGAAGGGGTAGATAAGTTGCTTGACGTATGATTCATATATGAAATTCAATGGGTCTCTCCAATGGTAGTGACGCCAAAGAAAAATGGGAAACTTCATGTGTGTATCAATATCAAGAAGTTCAATGAAGAAACCATAAGAGATATTTATTATTTACCGATAACATATCATCTCTTAGAATGAGTAGGAGGCAAAGATGTGCAAAATTTCTATTTTCTGGATACAATTAGGTATCCATTCCACCTCAAGAACAACATAAGATTGCTTTTGAAACAAAATGGGGTATCTTAGCATTTATATCATGCAGTTTGGTCTCGCGAATGCACCAACATCCTTTCAAAGATTTATGTGTCATATCTTCAAAGAATTCCATAGGTATTGCTTGGAAGCTTATGTTGAGAACATATATGCACATTCTAAAGTGTGTAAGAAGCACTTATCTAATCTCATATGAAATCTTTGATAATTATCTTATCAAAAGTGTGTGTTTATGATGCGCCAAGGAAAAATCATTGGGAAAATAATCTCCATACATGGCATCTCAATTGATGAAGATAAAATCAAAATGATACAGCATCTACGAAGACCTATGAATGTGAGAGAGGTTTAAGAATTTATGAGCCATTGCAGCTCTTATCAATGGTTCATCCACATGTATGGTAGTTGCAAGAAGTCTTTATTCTTTGATCAATCACTTTGAATGGATTGATGAGTGTGCCAAAAAGTCCTTTGAGAAATTGAAAAGATGTTCAATGTCAGCATCGATACTTAACACGTGCAACAAGATTTTGCATTCACATGGATTATTCAAAATATGCTATAGGATGTATCTTAGTCCAACCAAGGGATGATGACAAAATGGACATGCCTATTCCATGGACACTCAATAGTTAAAAGTTCTAAAAGGATTTACACTAAAAATGAGTGAGAAGGCCAAGGATGTTCTAAGTAGTGAAAAATTTCGGAAATGATATCATCTCTAAAATATTCAAAAACAAAAAAGACCACCAAGCTCTCTTGTACTTGGTAAAGAAACCATGTGCTACCAGAAGACTTGTAAGATGGTTCCTACTACTCAGGAAGTATGATTTGTAAGTAGCGATCAAGAAAGGAAAGACTCATGCTAGAGCCAAGCATCTTTCAAGGTTAACCAATGAAGACGTAAGAAGTGCTTCAATGATGATATTCATGACAAATATCTATTTAACATAGTGGTAGTGCCAAGTTGGTGGAGCTTCTTATGCCTATCCTTACTTTTGGGCATGATCATCCAAAAGTAAAAACTTATCCAAGAGATTACAAGAACCATTCAAAACAATGCAAATTGTGTCCATCATACGGATAACAAAGGAACCCTATTTTGTTGTGTGAAGAAAGTAGAGCAAAAGTATTGCATAGATAGAGCTCAAATGAGCATCTTAGGAAATCATTTCCCTCATTATCACACATTGAAAAACTTCAAACAAGATGGAGTACATTAGCCAACAATGGATTAGGATGTATACAATTATATATGATATTGCAAAGTGTGCAAACACAAGCAAGTTGAAATTGAGCATATTACATTCTATAGAATAGCTTCCAATTCGGAGTCTTCACATGGTAGAACTCCTTAAAACAAGCAAAATACCTATGGAAATGTTAGAAACATGTCCACAACCTTTTGAAGAAACAAACTAAGGGTATGCTTTATTGGGAATCAATTGTATAGACGTCATAAGGATAATTTTCTTTGCATTTTTGTTTTTAAATCATAGTATTTACCTCTAGTAGAAGCTACTCAGTCAAATGTGGCACATGGACACTTATCTCCTAAAAAAGCAATCCGAATGTTGATGTTTTTTGGATGATGGTGTCCAACAAAGAGAATTGATGCTGAGAGTTTTGGATGGAAAACTATGGGTATTTCTATAGCCAAGTTGATAGTTGTGAGTGCTATCATTTGACATAGTGGTGTTTTATATTGGTGGTGGGAATCATGGTAGATTTAAGAGGGGACAACTAAGGAGTGGTCTATGTGTTTGTAGTTCACTTATCAAGCATGCTACTTTCAAGACCTCCTTTTCATCCATCTCAAAAAGGGTAGCGTAGTAATCATAGGTTATGTGGTCGACTTAGGGTATTAATGAGAGTTTGTCTACTTTATTCTTGCTTATAATTGGTGGTCCATCATATTCTATGTTTGAATGTTCAAGTTCTATTGGAGGATCTACCAATGTGCTAGTCCTAGAGGTTCATCTCCTTAATCTTTTAGTAGTTTGAATAGCTTTTTATGCCTTCACACATATCTATTTCTTCTTCGAATTCTAGGTAAGTTATACATACTTGAGAAGAAAATTTTTTATGTCTTCTTCTATGCTCTCTAATAATAATCAGTTTTAATTCTAATGCTATGATAGTTTCTTCTTGTTCCTTCATCATAATTTTTCTTGGGCCACATACTCTAATTGTCACAAGGGGCCCAATATTCTCTTGTTCATTTGCTTGGTCTCTACAATATTCTTTTCCAGCATCACTATGGGTGGTTGAATGTGATCCTATCATCTTTCTAGTCAATTTTGACTGCATGTTGTCACTACAGGTTGTTGATTTGGTCTTCTTGGCAGTGAACATCCTCTTTTGCTTCCAAACGTCTTGGAAATTAGGAATATCATAAGAAGGGCTAAACATTACATCCACCTCCACCACCCAATATATGATGCACATTAGGGCTTGGGTCTCATGGAACATGTGGTACTACCTCCACCTTCCTTGTGTTGAGGATGATATATAATGACCTATTACCCATTCACTTGCGTATATGGTCATCTTTTTCTCTAGGCTATGTTGCATAGAATACAAAAATATCTCCTCTGGAATGGTGTGGTGGTGGACGTTTACAAAACTTTAATTTTGATGCCACAACGCCAAATCTACCCTAATTTCATGGTGAATTCCAAAATATTGCTCCAAATCTTTCTAGGTTCTTGTACTTTTACTTAATTTTACAATATGAAAGACCATTTGGTCCATGTCTAGTTTTGACCACTCAAAGATAAGGTCTTCCTTAATTATCTTATGGATGATCTTTATATCCATGAAAACACCTACCAAGTGATACATACACATATCCATCTTCAATTCATAAGAGGATAATGAATTGTGCACATCACTAGAGATCTAGTTGGAGCATGGATAATTATATGTATGCACCACATCTTAGTGCATCCTAGATGGATAAAAATGTTTCATATTATCTATATAATACTCCAACTCTTGAGTGAAGATATACATTTTATGTTTTTCAAATCCCCATGTAGTGATAAATACATGCTCTCTAATATTTTACAAGCACTCTTTGCGGTTCTAGAACCAATGCCTTTTCATTTGCTTAGTGGATTAAGGTGGAGAAAGTGGAGCTACCACAACGGTTTTCAAAGAGAGTTCTAAAGAAGAAAAATGAACAAACATGCATTAAAAACTAGTCATCGTGCATGCATGACTTTAGGTTCCAATCCGGTGCTTACATTGGGAAGAAAAGAACACAAGGAATCTGGAAAGGACATCTAAATTTTGTACAGGACTAGACATTTGAAGGGGCTTGGGAATACCTAAGTGGAATCATGAGTTATTCTTATACATTGGCATGTAGTCCTCATTAATAATTATTTACCAAGCTTATACTATATCTAAAGTAATTGAGCCTAATACGCAAGGTCTTAAGATGTGACCCTAACTTGCGTGATTACTTTAGGTTCTTCAAAACTATCATGGTGCAAATAGGAAGCCCTAAAGGCTTTAGAGATTCAGTATGGGTTGCTGCCTCAAAACTTTAGCAAACACTCATAGTAGATTCTTAAAGTGAGGATGATTTGGTCTATTCTTCTCTTTTGGAACCTTGAGTTTCCAAATTTTTCTACATTGCTTGGATGCAACCTTTTGTGGCCATACACTACTATTAGCCACAATGTGTCCCCCTATTGGGTAGTTATACATATTACTATGGTTGTGACTAATTCTATGCATTGTAATGCCTATCCAAGAGAGAAGTGATGGCACTAATGTTTTGGATTTAGGAGTCAAAAATTATGTTTGAACCCTTTTTGTTTGAATCATATCCTTAGGTACCAATACTTGACTAATCGTTTGATTCTATTGTGTTGAATTGTATAATATATAGCATGGTTTCATTGAATTTTGTGTATTTGATGAGTCTTTTCTTCTTGCATCATCTTCTTATAGTGATTTTAGAGATCCTTTAATGATCTAGATTTTATTTTTATTAAGGACGTAAATGCTCAAATAGGATTCTCCTTTGTTGATAGATGATTTTTTTTTTGTGATTTTGCTTTGTAAGAGAAGGCTTACACTTTGTGATTGGAAGTGAATTTTATTCCATTTACTCCTTAGCTTTGCCGTCAAAATGTTATTGGCTAGATTCAATCATAATGATCAATCCATTAGTCAATCTTGGCCTAAAACAACATCATTTATTAGATGTGGATCATGACATAGAAGAAAATTCACTCTTTTAGTCTCCCCACTTATGTGAAAAGCTATACACCCTTCACCAAATAATGAATCTTTGCACCTCCAATTCTAATGACAAGAAGATCTACAAGACTTAACTTTACACCATTACATTGATTTTTTGATAGAAAAATTACATTGCTTACAACAACTATATCTATGAGAATTTTTAAGGGCTAGGAGGATTTATGTCCTATAGAAGCCCAAACATGTGGTCATTCATCAGTGGCCTTTTGTGGATCTCTATGTTTGCCTATGTATTTACAACCTATTGACATAAATGTTTTTTTAAATGTATGCATCCTAAAGTTTCAACTTGTGCATTTTCCCATATTCACTTCTCTTCTTGTTTCATATCCTTGGCTTATCATAACTATTGCAAGATTCATTCCATGAAAAGTTTTTCATACAACTTAGTTTGACAAAAAATTATGTAATTGTGGAATATGTCACCATCCAATGAGGCTATTTGTATACCATCACTAGATGATATGCATCTATTAATAGAGGGCAAAAACCTCTCTTTTTTAGTTTCATTCCATGTTTCCTTATAGTTTACACTAACAATGCATCACCTTCTTACAATTTCTTGACTTGTGTCTCGTCTTATCTTCATAGATACTTGCTATAGCTTGTAATCTTCTTTCTTATAGCTTTTCTATCTTTTCAACTAGCTTAGAGGGTTCATGTGTAGTTCATTGATATCCTTGTGCAACTCATAGAGTTGGCATTAAGAAGTCAACTAGTAAAATTGATTTTTGTTCGTAGATAAGATTAATAGGATTGATGCCTAACAAGCTAGTGAATAGACCTTATTGCATAATGTGATTGATTATCCCAATTAGATCTACCATTATTCACCAATTAAGTCAGTACAATACATAGGACTTTGTCAGAACTCTTCATCTGACCATTTCCTTCTTGGTGATAAGGTGTGGATTTGTGATAAGTGATCAAGAATTCTTTTTGCATAAATGTTGAATCAATTCATTCAAAAAATGTTTTTCATGGTCACCAAAAAATAACTAGATAGGCCAAAGCATGTAAAGGTATTCTCAAATAAGAACCATGTGATCCTATGGGCATCATCCTTTGTTGTTGCTTTGGCTTCAATGCAATTTCTCAGGTATCCAATTCCATGATAATGTATTACCCATAAAATCCTCATGTGGGAGCGTGTATTGGCCTTATGAATTCAATGCCTCATTTCATGAATGTTCATCCTCCCATCATAGGTATGAATGACATTTCATTCCTTCTAAATGGGTGTTTGAATCTTTGGCATGTATTGCACCTCCATACATATGTATCTACATCCATCCTCATTGTGGGCCACCATAAGTCTTCAAAACATCAGCATCTTTTACAATTCTTTCAACATAGAATTGTCCACCTACTACAATAGGAATTGATTTATGATCGACATATATTCTCTTGCCTCTTCTTTGAAGGAGTGTCTCCTAGAGCTAGACAAGTCTTTAGAATTTGTATCTGTTTAGAGAAAGTGAATCAAGGTTTGATTCGACTCCCAATTAGTAGCTAACCTATACAAGCTAGCATGCTTGACTCGATTTTGATGCACACATCCTTTGCAATTTCTCATATAATCAACCACATCCTTCTCTATGGTAGGGCAATAGAATCCTTTTGTCTTGATGTTTGGTAGTATTTGAGCTTGGGATCAATGTGAACTAAGTATACTTTTTTGAGCTCTATCTATCAACACCGAGTACTTGCTCTCTTGCACACAAAAATACATTTATGCTTAGGTCATACTAATGGTAAATACAACCAACAATGATCTAAAAATTTTGTGTCTTCCTAATTCATTTGTATTGAACCTTTACATCCTTATGGCTTATTCCATAAGTGATATCTAGAACCAGGGGCTCTACTCACTTAGGAGCAACCTCTACATTAAATAATTATGCATCCAAAATTTCATCATTAATTCACTTGCTACTTGACCAGTTGATAATTGAAAGATGTGTTCCACTCTAATGTGTGTTTTCCCTTACTTAGCCATAACCTTAGAGTATTACTCCAAGAGGAAGAAGCATCTAGCCAACATTCCTCTAGCAAAACGTTCTTTTATTATATATAGGATTCCTTGCTAGTCTACAAAGATTTTGAACTTGTTAGAAGACAATTAGCTTCAAATCATCTTAGCCATGTAGACTATGCCAAGACTCTTTCGTTTTATCTTTCTATAGTTTGACTCGACATCATTAAATTGTTTACTTGCATATTTGAAAAAGAAATTAGTTTTTATTCAATTTTGTTGCTTGGATACGATACATCCTACATCATAGGAAGAAGTTTCTGCATGTATGTGAAATGTATTATTTTAGTCAAGAATTTTTAGATGGTCTTGAATTAAGGAATTTTCCAATCATTTCTTGTTCAAAGTGTTTAAGACAAGCATAAATAGACTTGGTGATCACTGCATGCATATGTATAAATCTAAGGTAATATATGTAATTATTTATGAATGGAGGTACCTATTTAGCTGACCTATGAAAGAGTGCTTGATTTCGTCCTCATCAATTGATTTACCATGTTTGAAGATATTGTATCCCGAAATTTCACTTTCATGCATCATAAAGACCCATTTCTTAGGGTTTAGGTATACATTATATATTTGGCACTTTCTAAATCAGGAATATGTTGTCTTCTCACTATGGAATGAGCACAACGATTGTTGAAGCTCAAGGTCAAGGACAAAGCATGGAAGCACATAAAGGAAGTGGACGCACAAGAAGAAGGAGAGAGTAGGGAGCTCCAAGAAGCACCTGTCAAATTCTCAAAAGAAATCCCCATAAAAATACAGATTTTTATCACTAAAAACCATTGTAAATATCATTTTCCATTTTTGTGACTCCATTTTGTTCAAGACGAGGAGTCCTCAAGCTTGAGGAGTACTAGAAGTAGCATCCTACCAATTTTCATAATTTTTAGACTCCGTTTGAGCCCCCAAATAAGCCTTGGAACCTAATTTTTAACTAGGCCGGACACTAGGTCTAGACAGGGCCAAAACCACTAAAAAAAACTATAAAAAGGGCTGGAGAGCTCATTTTTGTGGTTAGCTTGTTGTAGTTTTGAGCTTTTTAAGAGACATCTTGTGTAATCGAAGCTTTCCATTGTTCCACTCTTTGCCCTTACCTTGTGCACGTGTGTGTGTATGTGTGTGCATGCTTGTGTGCTTTCACTCACGCACTTGTGCCATCACTTGCTCACGGTCTTCATACCGATCCTCACGTCTCCACGGATTGACATTTATGAGGTGTATCTCCTCACGTTGGTACTCACCATTGTGCTAGAGTGACACTAAATTTGGTGCCGTTGCCGGGGAGAGAGCTTGGAGGACGAGCATGTGACGGTAAGACGTAGAGTGGCGACGTTAGAAGGTAAAAAATCACCATTTTCAGTTCAGTTTCTAAGTTTGTCTTCTTCTTCATCTTCATCATCATCACCATCTTCTTCCCTCTTCATATTCTCTGATTTTTTCCATTTTCGACAGTACATTCACTCATTTTTTACTCGTGGCTGTGAGAAACAAGCGTAGGGGGAGTTGAGAACCAAAAACGCTGAAGAAAAACACTTGAAAAACTCTCAAAAATACCAAAATCTGGGCGATAGTATTGCGGCATGAGAGGAACAGCGTCTGGTATCGCGAGTGTCGTATCGTGACTTTGGAGGGTGACATTGCATCTACAGGCACATAGGAGTGACAAGGAGGACACAAGGTACTCAATATATTTGCAAAAAAATTTGAATTTGGGTGTCAAAATCTCCAAGTATCGTGTCCGGTTGAGTTTTAGTATCGCGATACCAGAACTCACGTGTATCATGATACGTGTTGACCTATCGTATCGTGCATGCCCACTTGAGGTATGGCGATACCATTCTGGTATCATATCGTCAAGTGCTCGTATCGGGATCGCGGTCGCCCCAGTGGTATCGTATCGTGCACCTTGTGGTATCGTATCGTTGATCGAGCAGTATCGTATCGCGCGTGACAGTGGTATCGTATCGCCACTTGCATAAGTATCGTATCGCGAGCAAAGTTGGTATCGTATCACCAACTCGGTATCGTATCGCCTCCTGTTTTAGTATCGTATCATCGATCGAGTGGTATCATATCGTGCACTTAGTATCGTATCATCTCTTATTCTGGTATCGTATTGTGCACATAGTAGTATCGTATCGCGTAGCACAAGCAGTATCGTATCGTGGTTGGAGTGGTATCGTCCTAACCACTGATATCGTATCGCCAACTAATCAAGTATCGTATCGTGCAAATTAGTGGTATCGTATCGTGACCACTTTCAGTATCGTGTCGTCTAAGAGAGCAGTATCGTATCGTGGAAGTTGTTATCCCAATCGCAGTCATCCCAGTGGTATCGTACCATCTAAGGCGATATCGTCTGAAGTGGTATCGTGTAAGACAAAGGGATCGTATCATGAAAATCTGGTATCGTATCGCCTGTTCTAAGTTCCCAAAGAGATCGTGTTTCCCTGTTTTAACCCCCAAAACCCTAAACTGGCATAACTTTCTCATACGAAATCTGTTTGCTATGATTTTGGGTTTGTTGGAAAGCTCGTGGGGAGTTACGGTAAAAATAATACGTGGATTATTAGATATAGTATTTTGAAGTTGACCCTCAGGTGGGACTAGGAAACCAAGGAGTTCCAAGGAATTTTGAGCAATACAAAGGGAAATTTTGGACTTGTAGACAAGGCTTATGAACCTAAGATCTGGCAGACACTTAGGCAAGGACAAACAAAGCATTAGATCTTCCGAGGGCAGTGTCAACCATACAGCTAAGTCTTGGGCACAACAACTAAGTGGTTATCCCTACACACTCAGTTCAGAAACCAGTGACTCAGAAATGTCCTTCAACATGGAGAGACCCACACATAGCTCAGCTACTGCCTATCTACAGACGCCAGAAGGTCCGTATAAAACACAATTGGAGTATATTAGGACCAACCAATTAGGTGCACCCATCTATGAGGACGATGTGAGGCGATCAGTGATCCAACTCAAAAATCCAGATCAACCTTTTGGACTTGAACACCTAGTGGTCAAGTTCGAAGAGGGTGCATACATTGATAAGGAAGGAACCATGTATGTGGTTACCATCTTACCAGACAGGACAGATGAGTTTGGGAATATCATTCCTGAGGACGAGCTAGGAGACCTAGAGCAAGGAGACCGAGGACGAGAACCCAAGAATCCTAGAGGTAAGTCAGTCTTGACCAGAGTGCTCACTCCAGAATGGATTCCTCAAGACAACAAAAGCATAGAATTTTTTTTGAATAGAGAAACAGACGAAGCCTTTTGGAGATTCAAGCTAGATCAACCTAGATCAACCTAGTCCTATAGTCACCATCTACGAGTTCAAGGATCTAGAGACACCAGGGAAAGTTGTCTACCTAGATCACACATTAGAGAAATTGTTCTTGGTAACAGAGCAGGATAGGCATGCATACACTTGACAGGGTGAATCAATTTTCCCCCCACTGAGATCTAGTGTTTCCCATGGTCTCCAAGGAGCTGGATCATCCAAGACTCATGAAAACTAGAGGGAAAGAACTAGAGAGAGACCGGAGGTAAGCTTTGCACACACTGTGGGCAGAGACAGATCAGGACATGAAGGTGAAAGGCCTGAGAGAGAAAGACATAGAGCACATATGCATCAAAGAGATGAACATGAGTTTCCATTACCTAGACCACGAGAGCACTCAAGAACCCTTAGACCCTCTCAAGTGGTTAAGGCAATGAAGAACTATTTTTATGGGTTCGGAGACCCTTATGATCATGTGGCCGAGTTCAAACAAGTGTTAAGAGCTGAACAGCTTGAGGACTTGTTCACACAGTTTGAGGCATTTTGTTTAACTCTTAAGGGTAGTGCCTTAGCTTGTTCCAACCTCTGAATAGTGGCAATTATAGAGAGATAGGTCAACTGCTAGAAGAATTCATTGTCGAATTTTCCAAGAGTGGTATCAGGCATAATACATCATCATTGATCCACAGCTTTAAGCAGACACCCCAAAGTCATACTTCGAAAATCTCCACGGAAATAGATGAGATAGCTGAGCAAGTTGCCAAGAAGCTCGGAGTCCAAAATAAACAAACACAGAGAGTCACTCCGTTGAATCGGTGTTATACTTGCGGAGGCGACCACATGGCTAACGTATGCCCAATGCAAAACTAAAACATTAGAGAAAGGAATGCTCCATATTGCACTATTGAGAGAAAATATACGAACCACACGGCTCAAGATTGTCCCTATAATAGGCAGGCTGTTAGACAGAATTATCAACAATCTTACCAACCAGGTAGGTATCAAAACCAATACCAACAGCCATATTATAGACCACAACAGCAATATCAGGCACAATATAGGCCACAACCAGTCTTGGGAAACCAACCACCAGCTCTTGCCAACGTGATTCCAGTCAAATATGCTATGGGAGAGGAAAATCCAAATAGAGCATTGGTGCCACTAACCCCATTGATACCAGATAATGACTCTCATGCTCATAGTTCAGACTACTCCCATGAAGGTAGTCCACATGCTTATTACACAGAGTCACCTGAACATAGTGAGATTTACTCGTATCAATATGAGGCACCACCTATGGAGCAAAATTGGGAGCCAAAATACTCCAATGTCATGTACACAAATCCTAACCCTAGGCCCCAGTTGAGACAAATGAGACCACAAGCCCCTAGAGGATCTTGTTTCAGATGTCATGGTGACCATTTCATTCGTGACTATCCCCACCCACCATCTCCGAGTCAAGGACAGGCTATCACAATACAGGCTTTTTGTCCTCATTGTGGCAAAGACCATCTCCCCAGAGATTGTCCAAGAAACCCCTCTAGTGCACCCAAGATTACACCCATTAATGTGGTAGGCTTAGTGGCTGATTCAAGTTCAAGTAGTAGCAATGTGGCTCCTATACAAGCTGTCACTAGAGCACAAGCCTTAAAACAAGATAAACCAGCAGAACAATCAGAGTCGAGTGAATCAGGAGAGCCTAGTAAGAGGAAAACAAGAACATGGAAGGATACCAGAGAGAAGGCCAATCGCAAGTGGAATAAAAAGTTATCGGAACTAGAAGAAAGCTTAAAAGAAGCGAAAACAAAAATAGAAGACATTGCATCTCAAAGCCCCTCGCATGCCGAAACTCCATCCACTCCACCTCATCCCACCCCACCACCCAATGTAAATAGACCACAACCAGGGTCTGTTCTTGCAGATCCAACCCCAGAAGGCTTGGACATGATGTTCAAGGCCTACGAGGCTCGACTTCAAGAAGGGCCTACAGCTGCAAACCTAGACAAGAGTTACCCTAGAGCAGATTTAGAGATTGAACGGATGAAAATGTGCATGAAAATGGTAGAACAAGCTCAAGCTATACTCAAGACTAGTCAAAAGTTCAATCAGACAAACTCTGTCAAACTCGATTTGCATTTCCAAGGCTTACTAGAAAGATTAGAGCAATTGGTAAACAAACCACAAGTTTCTTTACCTCCACATGCTCAACCAGTTATTGAAAGAGGAAGCTCACCACCAATGGGAGCTTATGTTCCTATTCCACAGATGCTGGAATACCTCCTTCAATTCAACAGTACTCTCAAGAGTTCTTGAGGGAAATACAAGAAGATAAATGGGCCAAGGAGAAGGGTAATTCCCCTCCTATTCCTGAGATTGATGATCTTCATGATCAATTTCCCCAAGACATTCCATCTATTTATCGAGATGAAGCAGAACAACAAGAAGACGAAAGGTTAGATTTTGAATCTAATACCTTAGAAGAACTACCTCAATTTCCAAGCCCATGGGAATCTGAATCTCTCCAGATTAGAGCTCCCACAATACTAGTAAGAAATGAAGACTCAGTGGTTCCAAGGAACACGGATGTTGTGAAGAACACTAAGGTTCAGTGTCATCTCACTGTAGAAGAGCTGCTCAAAGCAAAACCTGAGCTATGGAATCATGTGAAGGATCAGGTTCCAGAACTTGATTCCAACATGCCAAAAGCAGGCTCCAAGCAAAGGGTACCAGAGATACCTCTAGACAAAATAGGGGACATGTGTGAGGGTGAAGAAGGTAATACTTATCTTCCAATCACTTACCAAGGTTACACAACCAAAGCAATCATAGATTCAGGTGCTGGTGTTGCCATTGCAACCACCTCCTTGTGGAAGCAATGGGGCAAACCCACATTAAGACCAACTAGAATGAAGCTTCAAATGGCTGATGGTCATTTTGAAAGACCTCTAGGATTGCTAGAAGGGATAACTCTAACCACTTGTGGTGTAGAGTTTGAGCACACATTTGCTATATGTGACTTTAAGAAAAATAATGTCTATGAGATGATCCTAGGAAGACCCTTCCTACGACAATTGCAAATAGTACAAGATTGGGGAACCAACTCCTTGTACTTGCAGCACTTAGGGGTCAGCACCAAGGTCAATTTGAAGGATTACTTCTTCAGAGATGTACCACCCCTATAGTGGAATCCTATCCACAAAGCAAAAGAAGATCTCTGTGCATTCTGAAAGTTCACCTGATCCATCATGGCTGCATGAAGATACTCATTTGTGGATGTGCAAGGTCGCAGAGGAAGAGGAAAAACGTTTAAAGGCAAGAGAAGAAGGAACTTCGCCAGGAGATAGACCAATTAAAGACCCAGCCTATACACCGATGATCTTTCCAGATGAGGAATTTGAGCCTCATGGCTGGCCAGAAATCTTAGCCACCATGGACATTGCCAATGAAGAACAATGGACACCTCATTGTGATGAGGAGGGTTATGATATCTCAGTGTTCATGTGTCAGCCCTAGAAGAATGTGACCCTAGTGATGTCATAGAAGAAGAAGAGAATGACGATGATATAGAGTCCATTGTGATGGATAGTTGCTTTAACTCAGAGCAGCACTATCTAGAAGATATAGGAGTGTTCACCCAGAAAGAAGAAGAACCTCTCACAAGTATTAAAACGGTAAATTCGAAGGATGGAAGTGAGAGCAGTCAAAAGAAAAAGAAAAGAAAAGCAGTGAAACAAGAAGAGGAGGAATCATTGTTTGAAGTACCAGAGAACTTCAAGAAATATGAAGTTGACGACCGCAAAATTCTGGTACGAATGCCTAAGAGAGAGGCCATCATAGGAGAATCATATGATAATAAAGAAAAGACCAAGAAGATTGTAGTGACCATCGAAGAGAACGAAGAGAGATGCACATATATAGGAGATGACCTAAGTGCAAGAGAAGAAATGGAGCTTGTAGCTCTATTAAGGGAATATAGGGATGTGTTTGCATGGCACTATAGAGACTTGAAAGGGGTAGATCCAAGAATTTGCTCTCATACTATCCCCATGACTGCTGATGCCAAGCCCACCAAACAGAAGCCCTACACATATAATGATACCTATGCAGCCAAAATAAAAGAAGAAATTGATAGGTTGATTGAAGCTGGATTCATCTATGAGATTGAGCATACTGAATGGGTGTCCCCCATTGTAGTGGTGCCCAAGAAGAATGGAAAGTTGCGAGTGTGTATTAACCTTAAAAAAGTTAATGCCGCTACTATCAGAGATAGTTATCCACTTCCAATCACAGAAGACCTTTTGGAGTGTGTTGCAGGCAAGGAAGTTTATAGCTTCCTTGATGGGTTTTCAGGTTATAATCAAGTAGCCATTGCCCCAGAAGATCAACACAAAATAGCTTTTGCTATAGAGTGGGGAATCTTTGCATTTTGTGTGATGCCATTTGGGCTCACCAATGCACCTGCAACATTCCAAAGGCTCATGTGTCATGTCTTCAAAGAGTTCTTGCGAAAGAGCTTAGAAGTGTATGTGGATGATTTATGTGCTCATTCCCAAGAAAGAAGGCTTCACATCCCTGAGCTCAGACAAATCTTCAACAAGTGTAGAGAATATCGAGTGTGTCTGAACCCAGAAAAGTGTGTGTTCATGGTGCATCAAGGTAAAATCTTAGGTCATATTGTTTCTAAGAATGGAATCTCAACAGATGAAGATAAGGTACGAGCCATAGCGGAGCTACCAAGGCCAAGGAATGTTAAAGAGGTACAAGCCTTTATGGGCCATTGTGGATACTACTGTAGGTTTATCCACATGTACACGATCATAGCTAGACCCCTTTATGCCTTGTTGTCTAATTTTGAGTGGAACGACGAATGCGAGAATTCTTTCAATGAACTGAAGAAACGTTTGTGCACGACACCAATACTGACCACTCCTGATTGGAATAAACCATTCCATGTCCATGTGGATGCATCCAATCATGCCATAGGATGTGTGCTTGCACAACCCACGAGTGAAGGAAACTCAGATTTGCCCATAGCATATGCTAGTAGACAGCTCACTGCAGCTGAACGGAACTATACCACAATTGAGCGAGAGGGCTTAGGCATGGTATATGTTGTGAAGAAGTTTAGACACTATTTATTGGCCAACAAGTTCAAGTTTTTCACTGATCATCAAGCTTTGTTATATTTGGTCAATAAACCTTGCAATAATGGACGCTTAGTAAGATGGTTCCTCTTACTAATGGAATATGACTTTGAAGTTGTTGTCAGGAAAGGTAGAACCCACCTTCGGGCAGATCACCTTTCTCGCATTACTTCAGGAGAGTCACCGCAAGGAGTGTCTGATGAACTACCTCATGCTTATCTGTTCAATTTGGAAGTTGTTCCCAAATGGGCAAATAAGTTGGTACCAGTCCTAACCTTTGGCCCTGCAAATAAGAATGTGAAAACATCACAAGAAGAAATTGTAAGATCACAAAAATATCACATATTGGCAGGAAGCATGTACAAACAAGATACTGAGGGTGTATTAGCTTGTTGTGTCGAGGATGATGAACATAGTAGTTGGTTGCAGCAAGCTCATGAAGGATTGCTAGGAAATCACTATTCTAAACAACGAACATTGCAGAATCTGAAGCGTCTAGGAGTGTATTGGCCTAGCATGGACAAAGAAATACATGAGTGGATTAAGAATTGTCCAATGTGCAGAGAGAGACCCCCAGTGGAGCATGCGACCCTTTATCAAGTGTCATTAATTCCAGATTGGAGTGCTCCATTGGTAGAGTTTATGAGGTCGGGAAGATTACCCAAAGAGGCTAGTTTAGCAAGAAGACGAAGCATGGAGCAAGAAGCTCAAGGCTATGCCTTAGTAGGCGACAACTTATACCGAAGAGGCAAAGATGGTTACTTAAGACTGTGCGTTCATGAATCAGACTATTTAAAGGTCTTAGAGACTGCACACAATGGTGTTGCAGGTGGACATTTTGGTCCTGACCGAGTGATTAAGACCATTCTATTCTCACGACTTTGGTGGCCCACTCTTCATATGGATGCACATACTTATGTGAAGAAATGTGACACATGCCAACGTGCACAATATCCAGTTAGAAAAGACGAGATGCCTTTGAGGCCAATGATGGGAGGGCGTGCATTTTCCAAGTGGGGCATAGACTTCATAGGTCCTATTAATCCCCCTGCTAGAAACTCCCATGCAGAGTATATTATTGTAGCCACAGATTACCTTACAAAGTGGGTAGAGGTGAAAGCCACAACGAAGAATGATGCTCAGACGACGGCTAAGTTCTTATTCGAGAATGTGTTCACGAGATATGGGCTACCAATAGAGTTAGTGAGCGATATAGGCACACACTTCTTGAATGAGGTTATTGAAAATCTTCTCCAAGAATTCTTGGTGATACATAAAAAGTCTGCCCCTTATCACCCACAAGCTAACGGACAAGCCGAGAGTACCAATAAGATCCTTTGTAACATATTGACAAAATTGGTAAATAATAAACGCTCTGATTGGGACAAACAACTTCATCATGTTGTTTGGGCTTACCGAGTTGCCTACAAAACGGTACTCAATGCCACCCCATTTCAGATGGTCTTTGGACAGAATGCGGTGTTACCACTGGATTTCTTAATCCCTGCTTTAAAAGTAGCACAAGAGCATGAGTGGAATGGACATGAATTGTCATCTAGGATCTTTGATCTAGAACGCTTAGGTGAGACAAGGCTACGAGCGGCTGCAGGCATCTACGCTGCAAAGAAAAGGCAAAAGGCATACTTCGATGCACACATTAAGGATAAGGCACTGAAAGAGGGAGATCTAGTGTTGGTTTACACACTAAAACAACATGCCCATAAGTTGGAAAAACAAGGATATGGACCCATGATCATTAACAGAATATCCACTAGCGGCGCGGTTCAATTGGCTACTTTAGAAGGTGATATCTTGCCAAACTATATTAGTGGTTGTAGAGTCAAGCTATATCAAGAACCTCTTACTGAGGATATGCTTAAGAGACTCAACACTGCTAAGAAGCGAAAAGAAGAGGAGTTAAGGGTGAGGGAAGAAGCAGAAGCAGAGGCTAGAGAGCGCATAAGGCAAAATAAGTTAAGGCGACTAGGCCTAGATGTTAACTCAAAAGCTCCAAAATATCACATGGATATGTGCCAAAAATCAGGCATAGCGACTTCTCAAGTCATTGACCGACAACCCTTTGTGACCATAGAGATAGGACAAGGGAAGGGTACAAGGACTGTGAAAGCATTAATTGACTCAGGTGCAACAAGTAGTGCAGTTAGACTTTCCTACTGCCAAGACTTGCAGTTGAACATCAATCCCATAGAAGCTTATCTCATAGGTTTGGGAGGTGTGGAAACCCCTTGTTTGGGCGAGGTGGAACTTCCCATCTACCTTCAACATGTTCGAATGAAAGTCAAAGTGCTAGTGTGTCAAGATGAGAACCTTACAGAACCACTTGTTTTGGGTCAAGATTGGATTTATGACCATGCAGTAAACTTGAACCTAAGAAGTCAAATTCTTCAAGTATGGGTACATGAACAATGCATTACAATAGAATTAGAGAACTGCATGCTCCCAGATCAGGGCACCACACACTCTCTTAGTTCTTCTAAGACTAATCATATGGAAGAAGATGTATGTGTCAAAAGCTCTATGATGCAGAAGGAGTCAATCATGGAAGAACAGGCTCAACGACAAGCGGACTCCTCCTCTGGGGCAAGGACTAATGCCACCACAACAACTCAACCAACAAAGCAAGCACAACCAAACAGAACAACTGCTATATCGAATAGACAACGAGATTTCCAAAGGAAGGTAGTGCCGAGCATGAAGCAGATATGGGTACACAAAGGAGAGAAACCACCAGCCTTGGCCCCACAAACCCCATCCAGGCAAGCCAACCAGGTCAGAAGACGAAGGAAGCAGTTCGGACAAGCTCAATCACAAGGTATCCAACAAGTTTGGGTGCCTAAGAAATTAGTTGAAGCTCAACAAGGGTGATTACAGATGTGGGTACCTAAGAAGCTCTTACATCTACAACAACCTATGCTCTCCCACATGCGAAAGGTCTCAACAAAGAAGCCAAAAGGAGAAGAGGGTAAGAACCACGTACAGAGACCGAAAGGAGATCAAATCAGCTCTTCAACAATAGTAGGAAGACATGCAAAAAGGATATGGGTTTGGAAGCCAAAAGTACAAGTAGCCTCCATCAAACCAAAGCGCCAACCACATTGGATACCATAGTTCAGAAAGCATCCAACGAGGAAGACGCCTGAAGTAATCTCTACAGTGCCAAATGCTGTTCTAAAATGGGTCCCTATCAAGAGGAAGGATCAGTGGTCATCTCGAGATCCAATGGATACCTCCAACAAAGATGACATCAACATTTGCAGGTGACATCAGGCCTCGACGAGCGACAACCATGTGCTCCTTGCACAACCCTGTCTTTTGCACCATTCAAGTCATGCATTTCCAAAGTATGCATTAATATAGGGCCACATTACAAGGCTGTGCATAGACACACTTGAGAATCCCAGGCACAAGAGCACATTGACATATGTCAAAGATTTTTATTGATTGATACTAAACTCTGTCTTCTTGTTTTGTGACATTGTTCCTCAACAAAAAAAAAAAAAAAAAAAAAAAAAAAAACCTTGTCTCTAGGCTTGGCTCTTGGAACTTGAATGAGTCATGCTTAGTTGAAGGTGGAATTGTTGATTACTAGGCATTTATCAATTTGGATAAAACTGTGTCTCGGCTAGCAGATGATATTATTGCTGCCTTATCTGGTAGATGGCAAGCACTTGGCATGAACGTGGCATCTACAACTATGATTTTCTCTTACCATGGTAGGAATGAAAAGCTTGAAGGTCCGCAACTTGAGTGATGCTTAACTACTTCATGTACGCGAGCATCCAAGGAGATATCTGCAAAGGGTAGTTCTAGAGGAGAAGACTCCTGCGTATGGTGAGCTAAAGAGAATATGTGAAACTCAGCTTGGTGTAGTTACACAATGTTGTTTGCCAAAGAATATAAAGAAATTCAATTCTCAGTATTTGGCAAATGTTGCTTTGAAAAGAGGAGAGAGGATCAACCACTCAAAAGATCTCATCAGTGGACCATCAACATGGACATTCATCAACAATGTTCCATCCCAAAGGCCGAGTGTACAACACGAAGAGATGAACATCGATCAACCTTCTCCATGGTAAGTATCTTTACTCTCGCAACACCATAACCATGATAGATTAGGAAACCTCTTCGTCAGCATACCCTTGGGCACTTAGCTCAAGACCTGCAATTTTTGCACCATACTTCTTCCAATGCATTTTCCAAGTAAGCATTCATAGGGCTACATTACAAGGCCGTGCACAAGGCACATATTTTCCTCAACTCATGCACGAACACACTTACCCATCACTCAATATGGGTTAGGAGTACTTGGCATGACTACTATGAACATCAACTGTGGAAGATCTAGAACACATCAACGGAGACTCACAACGACACAGTCATGTTGGAATCCCAGGAAGAAGCATATACCAAGAGACTACAACTTGCTAAAACTCGCAGTGATAGATGAAGAACCAGACACATCTGGAAGTCAGACGACTTTTGTTCAGACAGACGGGACGCTCCCTCTCAAGGCACTACTTGGAACAACCACTACAACAAGGGTCTGTTAGGGACGACAGACTCGAGAGGGGGGGGAGTGTTGAAGCTCAAAGTCAAGGACAAAGCATGGAAGCACATCAAAAGGTGGACACACAAGGAAAGGGAGCAAGTAGGGAGCTCCATGAAGTGTATGTCAAATTTTCAGATGAATCCCCTACAAAAATAGTGATTTTCATCACTAAAAACCATTGTAAATACCATTATCTATTTTTATAACTCCATTTTGTTCAAGCCGAGGAGTCCTCGAGCTTGAGGAGTATTAGAAGTACCATCGTACCAATTTTCATAATTTTTAGACTTTGTTTGAGCCCTCAAATAAGCCCTGGAACCTAACTTTTAATTAAGCCGGACACTAGGTCTGGACAGGGCCAAAACTAGTGGTGTAGCTCAGTGATGAGTAGCACCTCCTTTAATGTCAATCCGGGAAGACGTGAGGATGGTATGAAGACCTCGAGCAAGTGGAGGCACAAGTGCGTGAGTGAGAAGCACACAAACATGCACACACATACACACACACGCGCACACACGGCAAGACAAAGAGTGAGAAGCAATGGAGTTCTTAGATTACTTTCAAAAAGCTCTTACAAGTTCATTTCAATTACAAGCTAACCTCAAAAATGAGCTCTCTAGCTCTATTTATAGTTTTTGACTAGGTTTTGGCCCTGTCCAGACCTAGTGTCCGGCCTAGTTAAAAATTAGGTTCCAGGGCCAATTTGAGGGCTTAAACGGAGTCTAAAAAATACGAAAATTGATATGTAGGTACTTCTAAGGCTCCTCAAGCTCAAGGACTCCTTGGCTTGCACAAAATGGAGCTACAAAAATACGAAATGGTATTTACAATGGTTTTTAGTGATTAAAATCACTATTTGTGTAGGGATTTTCTCTATTGGTTTGTCGTACACATCTTTGAGCTCCCTACTTGCTCTTTCTTCTTGTGTGCTCCACTCCTTGATGTCTGAAAAATTTAGATGGCCTACTTGCCAGATCTTCTTTGGCTACTGTGTCTGCTTGTGCTATCTCTTCGTTCCGACCGTCTTTGTCTTGTGGCTCCTTCGGTTCCCTGATTGCTGCCAACACCCCCCCCACTCTCGCGTCTGTTGCCCCTGACAGACCCTTGTCTAGATGCTCGTTGAACGTAATATTGGACAACGTCGGAAGCGAGGTGATGTTCTTCTAATCTGAGCCCCCGTGCTAGATCGGTTAATAATGCATCCCAATTCACTGGTCCTGGTACGTCTGGATGTGGCACCCGCAGTTGTTCTGAATAGATGGTTCTCTCCACAGCAAATAAGTGGAGGAGATGTGAGGGCCTGGGTACAAATATTTCTGAGTGATATTCCCAAAATCCCGTTATGAACATCTCCTCAAATGTCTGTTTAAAACAAGCTGGGAGGTACTTTATTCTGGCGTGCCAAGCATATATTACCTCTATGGATGGGGTTGTGCTCATGTCGTATACCAGATCTTGATTTCCTGTAAGAAATCTGACACCTGAGAAGTGGGGGTCTTTAATATTCTTGAACGTCCTGAAGGTGATTAGCATTAGTTCAAAGATTTTCATACACATTTGTGCCATCACATCGGGGGTATTCCGTAGTCGAGTGCTCCAATGTCTGATGGTAGAAATCATGTAATTTACAGTGGGAGGGCCTTGTGGCCGTGCTAGATAAACATAATTTAACCACTTCGCGCAACCCTTGACGTTCTTGACAGCAATGGTAAACTCTGGCCAAGTGTGCCGGCGGAATACTGGAACATAACAAGGATTGTATTTAATAAAAAGGGGCATGTTAGTCCATGTACGAACCATTTCCGGGTAGGTTTCAAGAAGACGGATTCTCCAGGTTGGTTGGTAAATGGAGCCTTTTTTGCACTTTCTGGGATATCCTCTGGCCCAAATTGTGTGGCAAAAGTGGGAGGTTTGCCACAACTGCGTTGAATCTCTGCATTGTAATCCGCAAGGAGCACACAATATGGCACATATTGATCATCGTTGGTGCCGATCCATCTATGATGAGACATGCTTCGAAAGTATTCAGACTTAATGATGGTGTCTTCTAACTTTGCCATAGATTGGATTTGAATGGCCACTCTATCTTCATGGATTGTTGATATCTTCTGGAGTGTTTGGAGCCATTCAGGTACTTCAACTTCTAATGTGTCCAGTGCTTCTGAGGTCTGTGCACCACCTGGCATTGGCATAGGAACGTATGGTTCCTCATATGTTTCATCCACCTCAATGGGTACTAAATCCTCCGGTTCGGGTTCTACAACTGGGGAGGGCTGCCTTTCATATTCTAGTAACTTTTTCTGGAGTTCAGCCACCTGCTCTGTCAATGCCTTTACTTCCTCTAAAGTCGAGGCCGTTTCTATTACCTTGGTTGGAGCCTCCTTTTCCCTGAGCTGGCTACGTAGCTCATCTCGTTCCCTTTCCAAATCATCATGTGCGTCTAATAAATCCGCATAACTTTCCAAGATGGTTTTCATTGTTTCTGTGGGAACCACTTTGAACTGTTCTGGATCGATCTCATGGGGGGAACCTTCCATGGCTGCTTCCAAATTTTCTTCATTTTGTTTCTGCAACTGTTTATTTTCTTCGCTGTAGCCATATGCTTGCGAAGTAGAGTTAAATTACGCCGGACTCTCAGGTTATCTGATTGGTACACCTCCAGCAAGGCTTCGAGTTTTTTGACACCGGGTTCTGCTGATGGTTGGGGTGTCTCCAGGAGTGTTTGATGGGCTTGCTCGAGAGTTGTATAGCACTGGTTGAGTTCCGCATTTTCTTCTGCTAGCGTTGTAAGTTGCCTCTGTAGGTTCTGATGATTCGTTGTCAACTGTTGATGGCGGCCTTTGAGATCCCTGTACTCGCGCTGAAGTTGATATACACACTAATGTAATGACAGGAATATACTATTTACATTAAAAGATGCAGGTAAAGATGAAGATGCAGGGGGAATGGGGGTGGGGAAGGGAGTTGTGAATGCTGTGGAATCAAGTGGTGAAGTTGGTGGAGGGGGTATGGGAGATTGAGGTTGTGTGGGGGGTGGGGGTGGTACTGTGGCGGGTGATGTTTCCATTCTGTCAAATGTGTGTGTGACTGTAAAGATGGGGACAGTGGGTGGGGTGGAAGTGATATTTGTGAAGAGTGTCGTGAAGGTGGGCATGGAAACTCCTCCAAATTGGATACCGGGAGAGAGAGGAATTCCCATGACAACTGTGGTAGTGGTAGAAAAGGGTGTGGTCGTGCTGGTTGGTGAGGTGAATTGTGTAGCGAGAGGTGAGGTGGGTGGGGAGAGTGGTTCCTCCTTATGTTCTTCTGTTTGTGTATTGCCTTCCGGTTCTGATACATTGATGTGTATTTGTTTTCCAGATCGCCTAGGGCGGGCAGGCACACGTTTCTCAAATCGATTAATGTATGTCATGGCCTCATGTATGGCCTCATCCAAGTCGACTGCCTCTGCGTGTAGGTTCATGGCTTCGATAAACATATCGTCCACACCTTCCTCGGCCAATAGTTGGCTCATGAGCACCTTGCCTGATTCAAGTGACATTTTGTGTTGTTCCTGAACTCGCTTCATGGTTTGGTACAATCTTTTTATTTGTGCCGAATATGCTGGGGCACTTGCTAGCTCTGAGAGTTCATCATATTCGTGATATTGTTCTTCGTCAGCTTCTTCTTCTTCTCCTCCTGCCTCTTGTTCATCTCCTTCGACTTCTACGACGACTGGTTGTGTCGGGACTGGTGTTGTTGTGGTGGGGTGTGGTTCCTGGGTTTGGTCTGCTTCTGTTTCAAGATTAGATTCGTAGATCAGTCTGGCAACTTCTTCATCCATGAGGTCATTGAGAGTAAATCCCTGTGGAAATTCCAAGTCTGATGGAATGGGGGGAAACACCAAGTTGGGTCCTTCTGTACTTGGTCTGGGAAGACGAATGGTGAATGGCCGAACACGCCTAGTTTGCGGAGGAGTCACCTCAGGTGTGGTAGTGGCTCCCCTTGGTTGAGCACATGGTAATTGGACACCCCCTCTCATCTTCTTCGATGGAGGACCCGCTGTTGATAGTCGCCTTTGGAATTCTTGGGCCCTGGACCACACTAGTGCTCTTTGAATGGGCACGTCATATGCTAGGCACCTGTAAATTATTCTTGTTAGGGCACAACAGCCATGAAGTACATTTTTCTGCTTCTTATTCCAGCGCTGATGGGCTAGGTGTATCTGATCGATGACCCAGTGCGGTATGTTGAGGGTGAGGTTCTCTGTTTCTGCCAAGTATAAGCTGAACCATATTTTCTTAGGGGGCATAGTGAATCGTTCTTGTGCGGGAAAAGCAAAATGTTGCATAACAGTTCGTAAGTGGAGAGCAATGGTAGGCGTCATTGCCACCATGTCCTTCAATTTATTGAGCTCCTTATGCTTCATCCTACCTGGGACCATTGTTTCTTTCTCGGTGGGAATGTGCATACCTTGCATGTTCAATGCCTCCCGTACCAGGTTGAGGGTTAGTTTGAATCTCTTGAGTTCGTGTCCTGGCAACAATGATGGTAGTACAAAAGTACTATCGCCTCCCTTGACCCTGCTAGGAGTTATGGTACTTATGAAATAGGAGCAGCGTAGAAAATCAGGTTTAGGCAAGTGTGCTCTGAAATATCTATCCAGGCCTGCCTTGGTCCAAACTGATCGCATTACCTCTGCATTCTGATAGTTCTCGAATTCCCGAGCGAAAAAGTGGTAGCGTCCCCATTTGCCATTAATTTCAATTTCTGCTTCCCAGAAGTAGGTGCCGTCACCCAATGGCCCTGCTACATCACTGAACCAATGAGCATGTTTCCCCACTTGAGAAGTGTGCCCCTGAGGAGGGTCCTGGATAGGAAGGACATGCACCGCTTGAAGTTCTTGAGGCCTTTCGGTGAGTGGCGGTTCCAGAAGAATAGTTTCAATGTCCACAATCTGTGAGCTGGACCCTGCCTGGGAACTGGTGCCTCCAGCTTCTGCCATCGTTATTGCTTGCTAGCTGGTTCTATCGAGAATATAGAAACATGTGTTAACATTGTGAAGGACAAGTTAGAACCGTTTTTGTCCTCATTACAACATTATCATGAGGTTCGGGAGAGATTAGTAGGTTAATAAGTGCTCGGTGCTTGTGTGTGTAGTTAGGAATTGGTTGGACCTAAGAACTAAGTGGAATAATGTAATGTGAGAGTGACGTAGTTAGTAGGTGGGCATGGATTTACAACTAGGGTCCGAGGGTTTATTACAAGTTTTAGGTTGCCAAAGGCAGTGGATGGGCTTTGATCTTGATTTTGTGGAGACTCTGAAGAGTTTGATAGGGGTATCTGCTTGAAGATGAGGCTTTTTAGGGACCCATTTACCAATGATTCTACTAGTGCTCATGGAAGAATATGTGTCCGTGCGTGAGGTGTAAGACTGGGCCTCAGATGTTCGAGTGAGTGAAACCTGTTGTACCGGTTGCGGCCGTGGTGTAGCTATTTGAGCCCGCAAGCAAGCCTTAGGCACCCAGATTTGTCGTGATTGTGGGCTGGCCTTCATTGACTTCTTGGGTACCCAAATAGACTTCACATTTGCAGAAGAATTAATGAAGGACTTCTTATTAGTGTCGTGTTGTTGATTACTAATAAGAGGTTTTAGGCGTGGGGTTGGCCTAGTCTGAACAGGGAATTCGCCTTCTCGCCTCCATACTTGCTTCCATGGATGAAACAATCTGCTTTGCTTCCTTTTTTGGCATCCAGTATCGGTAGTGTTCTGCTTCTTTTGTATTTGATCTGCCGTTGGTTGTTGCAACCTTCTGGTCTTTGGAAAAGAAGGCAGTCCCGTCCTCTCCCTGGCTCCGTTGTTGAGACAAGCCTCTTTCTGCATCATACAGTGTTGGACAAAAATAGCATTGTCAACTTCAGGTGCGCCCTTGGAAGGACCAGAAGTTTGTGCTTTACCTAGTTCCTTGAGTGCCTCCTTTTCCAATTCAACTGTAATTCGGCTATGGTCTGCCCATACCTGAAGAAGTCCACTTCTTAGGTTGAGGTTGACTGCATGATCATAGATCCAGTCCTGACCCAAGACAAGAGGCTCAGTGAGGTCCTCATCTTGACACACTAGTACTTTGACTGTCATCACTTCGTCTTGAATGGAGATGGGAAGATCCACCTCGCCCAGGCAAGGGGTTTCCACACCTCCCAATCCTATGAGATATGCTTCTATAGGATTGACAGTTAATTTCAACTCTTGACAGTAAGACAATTGAACAGCACTAGTGGCTGCACCTGAGTCAATCAAGGCTCTTACAGTCCTTGCGCTTTTTCCTTGTCCTATATCTAAGGTTATAAAAGGACGTCGATCAATTATCCTATGAGAGCTGATACCGGAAACTTTACACATAGCCACATGATATCCTTGGTCTGCATATGCATCTGTCCGAGGTTGCTCTCTACCCTGTCTTCTCAACTTCATTCTCCGGATGCGTTCTAAAGCTTCTGCTTGGGCCTCTTCTCGAATTCGCTTTTCTTCTTCTTTGCGTTTCTTAGCAGTATTGAGTCGGCTTAGCATTTCCTCTGTGAGAGGTTCTTGATATAACTTGACTCTGCATCCGCTAATGTAGCTTGGAAGAATGTTGCCTTCTAATGTTGTTGAGATTCTGTTTATAATCATGGGTCCATAGCCTCTCTTCTCTAGTTTCCTCGCATGTTGTTTCAATGTGTAGACTAGTACTAGGTCGCCAGCCTTCAAACCTTTATCCTTAACATGGGCATCAAAATATGCCTTCTGTCGTTTCTTAGCTGCATATATCCCTACAGCTGCCCTCAGTCTTGTTTCTCCTAATCGTTCAAGGTCAAATAGTCTAGAGGAGAGTTCATGACCCGTCCATTCATGCTCTTGTGATACTTTCAGTGTAGGTATTAGGAAGTCCAATGGTAGCACTGCATTTTGGCCAAATACCATCTGAAAGGGGGTGGCTTGGAGTACCGTTTTGTAGGCGACTCGGTATGCCCAAACAGCATGGTGTAGCTGTTTGTCCCAATCAGAGCGTTTATTGTTCACTAATTTCGTCAGTACATTGCATAAGATCTTATTGGTGCTCTCAGCCTGGCCATTAGCTTGAGGGTGATAGGGGGCAGACTTCTTATGTACTACCAAAAATTCTTGGAGCAGATTTTCAATAACTTCATTCAAGAAGTGAGTGCCTCTATCGCTAACTAGCTCTATGGGTAGCCCGTATCTAGTGAATACATTCTCAAATAAGAACTTAGCAGTAGTCTGAGCATTGTTCTTTGTTGTAGCTTTTACCTCTACCCACTTGGTGAGATAATCCGTGGCCACAATGATATATTCAGCATGTGAACCTTTGGCTGGGGGATTAATAGGACCTACAAAGTCTATTCCCCACTTAGAGAATGCACGTCCACCCATCATAGGTTTCAGTGGCATCTCATCTTTGCGTATAGGATACTGAGTTCTTTGACACACATCACACCGTTTCACATAGGTATGTGCATCCATGTGAAGGGTTGGCCACCAAAAGCCTGCAAATAGTATTGACTTGATCACCCGATCAGGTCCAAAGTGTCCCCCTGCTACACCTTGGTGAGCAGTATCCAAGATTTTGAGATATTCACTCTCATGGACACATAGTCTCAGGTAACCATCTTTACCACGCTTGTATAGATTATCACCAATGAGTGAATAATCCTGGGCTTCTTGTTCTAAACTCCTTTGCCTAGCCAGAGTCATGTCTGGAGGGAATGTTCTCGTTCTTAAGAAGGATACTAGAGGTTCTCTCCAATCTGGCACTATGGACACTTGATAAAGAGTGGCATGTTCCACAGGTGGTTTAGTGCAGCAAATTGGGCATTCCTTGCACAACTTTTGGACATCAGCCTCCATAGTCGGCCAATGCACTCCGAGTCTCCTTAGTGTTTGTAAGGTTCGTTGCTTTGAGTAGTGTTGCTCTAATGCACCTACATGTGCTAAATGCAACCATTTAGTGTAGTCATCCTCTTCTACACAACAAGCCAAGATCCCTTGATCTGTGTGCTTGTACATACTTCCTGCCATGATGTGATACTTTTGGGCTTTTACTACCTCTCTATCCTGCGTGTTTATTACTGGGTGGTTAGGTCTGTATGTCAACACTGGTACCAATGGCTTAGCCCACTGCGGCACCACTTCCAAATTAAACAAGTAAGCATAAGGAAGGTCATCTGACACTCCTTGTGGGGCTTCTCCCTATGAGCCTAGAAAGGTGATCTGCTCTCAAATGAGTCTTCCCTTTCCTTACCACAACCTCAAAATCATATTCCATTAGCAAGAGAAACCATCTTACTAATCTACCTGTGTTGCATGGCTTGTTTACCAAGTATAGTAGAGCTTGATGATCAGTAAAAAATTTAAACTTATTTGCAAGCAAATAATGTCTAAACTTTTTAACCGCATACACCATGCCTAGTCCTTCTCTCTCCGTAGTGGTATAATTTCGTTCAGCAGCATTCAATTGTCTACTAGCATAGGCAATTGGAAGATCCATATTACCTTCACCGGTAGGCTGCGCGAGTACACACCCAATAGCATAATTGGACGCATCAACATGAACATGGAAAGGCTTATTCCAATCTGGTGTGGTCAAGATCGGTGCTGAACATAATCGCCGTTTAAGCTCATTGAAGGAATTCTCACATTCATCAGTCCACTCAAAGTTAGTCAGAAGTCCGTACATGGGCTTTGCAATGACAGCATACATGTGAATGAATCGGCGGTAGTACCCACAATGCCCCATGAAAGCCTGTACTTCCTTGACATTCTTTGGCCTAGGTAACTCGGCTATGGCTCTCACTTTCTCTTCATCAGTGGATATGCCATTCTTTGACACTATGTGTCCTAGAATCTTGCCTTGCCTGACCATAAAAACGCACTTTTCTGGGTTCAGGCAGACTTGATATTCTCTACATTTGTCAAAGATTTGTCTGAGTTCAGGAATATGGGTTTGTCTAACGTTGGAATGAGGACAAAGATCATCAACATAGACTTCTAAGTTCTTCCTCAGGAACTCCTTAAATACATGGCACATTAGTCTCTAGAAGGTTGCAGGAGCATTGGTAAGCCCAAATGGCATTACACGAAAGGCAAATATACCCCACTCTGTGGCAAAAGCTGTCTTATGCTGATCTTCTGGAGCTATGGCTACTTGATTGTAGCCCGAAAATCCATCGAGGAAGTTGTACACTTCCTTGCCTGCTACTCTTTCTAAGAGATGCTCTGTGATAGGGAGCGGATAGTTATCTCGAATTGTGGCTGTATTAACCTTCTTCAAGTTAATGCATACACGTAATTTACCATTCTTTTTGGGCACCACAACAATGGGGGATACCCATTCAATGTGCTCAATTTCATAGATAAATCCAGCTTCAACTAGTCTATCTATCTCCTCTTTGATCTTTGCAGCGTAATTATCATTGTATGTATATGGCTTTTTCTTAGAGGGTTTGGCATCTGAGGTCATGGGGATGGTGTATGAGCATATGTCAGGGTCCACACCTTTCAAGTCCTTGTAACTCCAAGCGAACACGTCTCTGTATTCTCTTAGCAAGGCTATCAATTCTTGCTCTTCTTCTTCCGTCAGGTCATGTCCTATGTAAGTGCATCTCTCTTCTCCCTCTTCCATGGCTACCACAATTTTCTTTGTGGTTTCTTTGTTATCATAGGCCTCTCCTGATTGTGCCTCTCGTTTAGGCATTCTGATCATGACTCTCCTATCATCTATCTCATACTTCTTAAAATTTTCTGGGACCTCAAACAAAGATTCTCCCTCTTCTTGTGTGACTTCTCTCTTCTTTCTTTTCTTTCCTTCTTCCTTAGGAGTTACATGCGTGGCTAGCCTTACATCTTTTGTAAGCTCTCCGTGCCTCTGGGGTTGAAATTCTACTTCATAGAAGTATTCTTCATCTGATGCAAAAGGTGGGTCCATAATGATTGACTCTAGATCGGAGTCACTTACATCCTCAAATGCATCAAGGCTAGGTTCGCACTCTTCTAATATTGCCTCTCCCATGATTGGCTCTAAGGAAAAAACTGAAATGTCATAGCCATCCTCATCACAATGGGGTGTCCATTGTTCCTCATTGATGGCTACATCCATTGTTGCTAGGATTTCTGCCCAGCCGTGGGGTTCAAATTCTTCGTCAGGAAATACTACAGGTGCATAGGCTGGGTCTTGAATTGATCTATGTGTTCCTTTTGCACCTACTTCTCTAGCTTTTTCTCTCTTCTCTTCTTCTACTGCTACTTTGCACATCCATAAGTGGGTGTCTTCATGCATCCATGAGGATCCTGACCCTACTATGGAATGCACCGATTCTGTATCATCTTTGGCTCTATGGATGGGATTCCATTGGATGGGAGGGACATCTCTATGAGAGTAATCTTTGAGATTCACTTTGGTCGTAACACCTAGGTGCTGCAGGTACAAAGAATTGGTTCCCCAATCCTGTACCACTTGCAACTGTCGCATAAAGGGTCTTCCCAAGATCATCTCATAGGCATGATTTTTGCTGAAGTCACATATAGCAAATGTATGCTCAAACTCGACACCACAGGTGGTGAGAGTTATTCCTTCTAGCAATCCTAAGGGTCTCTCAATATGACCATCGGCCATCTGCAATTTCATTCTCGTTGGCCTGAGTGCTGGCTTGCCCCAACGCTTCCATAGGGAAGTGGTGGCAATTGCAACTCCTGCACCTGAGTCCAAAATTGCCTTGGTGGTGTACCCCTGGTAGGTAATGGGAAGATAGGTGTTCCCTTCTTCACCTTCACACATGTCTCCTATCTTATCCAAGGGTATTTCTGGCATTGTCCTCTGGGATCCTACCTGGGAACGAGGTTTTGCTATCTCGGGCACTTGATTGGCTACATGTTTCCACACTTCTGGTCTAACCTTAAGCAGCTCTTCCAAAGTGAGATTGCACTGCACTTTGGTGTTCTTCACTACCTCTGTGTTCCTAGGTATGACTGAATCTTCGTTTCTTATCATGACTATAGGTGCTCTCATACAGGTGGACTTTGCTTCCCATGGGCCTGTGAAATGGGGTAGTTCTTGTAAAGAATTAGACTCGAAGTCTAATCTTTCTTGAGACTGGGTACTCTCCTGCTCTCCATAAATGGAAGGAAGGTCTTGTGGGAATTGATCGTGTGTGTCATCCACAAGTTCAATGGGAGGAGGAACTTCACTCTCTTTAGCCCATTTCTCTTCTTGAATCTCTCGCAAGAATTCTGGTGTGTATTGATTCATAGAAGAAGAGGTGTCTGGCTCCGTAGAGTTAGGCACGTAGGCTTTCTGGGTAGGAAGACCTGCTCTTTCACTAGCCTTGTCATGGTGTTGAGAGGCGGGTTCCTTTTGTGATTGTGCAATTAGATTCTCTATTCTTTCTAGGGAGGGGGGGTTGTCTGGTTCAGTGGAATTGGGCACATAAGCTTTTGATGGGGGATGGGTCATGTTTTTGCTTGCTTTATCTCTTTCTTGATTTTTTTCTTCCTTGGCAGATCTTGCAATTATGCCCTCTAACTTCTCTAGAAGTCCATCCAAGTGTAATTGCATCTTGGCTGAGCCCGAGTAATTGAAAAGGCGACTGGCTTCAAACATAGTCTGAGCCAATGCGACCATTTTCGCGCAAAGCTTGGTTCTTTCTATCTCTAGGTCAGCTCTAGGGTAGCACTCGTCATGATCCGTGACATTTGGCCCTTCTTGGATTCTGGCCTGATATGCTTTAAGCATCATGTCTATGTCTTCAGGAGTGGGATCAGCTAATACTGATCCTGCTTGGGGTGGTGGGTGGGTTACGTTGAGTGTATTAGAGGGTGGAGGGATGGAGGGTGATGTGGATGGTAGCGGTGGGAATGTGTGAGAGTGCGGTTGAGATGTGATCTCTATGATTTTGGCCTTGGTTTCTCGTAGACTTTCCTCAAGTTCACTCATCTTCTTTGCCCATTGCCTTTTCATACGTTCACGGCTATCTCTCCAAGCTCTTGTTCTCTTCTTATTTTGGCTCTCAGTATCGCTAGCGTCTGGGCTCTTTTCCTTGCTTACCCCTTGGTTTTGCTGCACTGCTTGAGCTCTAGTGACTACCTGTACGGGTGCAGTGGAAGTGACACTTCTTGTGGAATCTACCACTAACCCAATAACATTAATAGGAGTGATTTTTGGCATATTATTAGGATTCTTAGGGCAGTCTCGTAAGAGATGCTCCTTTCCACACTCTTGGCAAAAGCCTTGAATTGTTACTGACTGGGGTTGCATAGGTGGAGGTAAGGGACAATCACGAATAAGGTGATCTCCCTGACATCTGTAGCACGGTCCTCTTGGGAATGGAGGTCGTACCTGCCTAGGTTGGGGTCTTGAGTTAGGGTTTGTATACATTACATTGGTGTACTCCGGTTCCCAACTGGGTTCATTTGGTTCTTCACTATAGTAGGACTCACCATGTTCAGGAGATTGCATGTAGTAAGCATGGGGACTATCGACATGTGTAGAATCAAAGCTATGGTCACTTGGATCACTTTCTGAAAGCAATGGTGTTACGGGGACTATAGCTCTATTCAGGTTTTCTTCTGCAGCGGCATACTTTACAGGGATCACGTTGGATGGAGCTGGAGGTTGTTGGGCTAACACAGGCTGAGGCCTTTGCTGGGCTTGATATTGTGGTTGGTAGGTTTGTTGAGGCCTAGCATACTGCTGTGGTGGATATTGGTTATGGTATCTTCCTTGTTGAGGATATGGTTGTGGGTACGTCTGTCTCACGGTTTGCTTATTGTAGGGACAATCTTGCGCGGTGTGATTGGTGTACCTTCGTTCTATGGTGCAGTATTGGCTACTAGGATTAACTTGGGGTTGAGCCATAATGGGACAGACATTTGCCATATGGTCACCTCCACAAGTGTAGCACCACTTAAATGGGGCAAATCTCAGAATTTGTTTGCTAGAGACACCTAGTTTTTGAGCTACCTTCTCTGCAAGTTCCTCAATTGATGTGGATTGCGTGGAAGAGAGGCTAGAGGCACTATCTGAATCTTTGTATATCTTGGAAAGCTCTAACTCCTCCCCTAGGTTATCCTCAATGTCAATACACATGCATACACACTCTTCTATGGTCCTAGGGTCCTTCAAGTACACATATGATCTTAATTTGGTACTTAGCAGTCCGTCCAAGAATAGAGCCACTTGCTTAGCTGGTGTGGGTAGCTCAGGGACAGGGCATCTCTCCAAGTATTGCCTAAATCTTCTTCCTGCAAGTCTCACGGTTTCTTGAGGGGTTTGCTTGAAGCTGTGAATCAGTGAGGAGGTATTATGTCTTATGCCACTCTTAGAGAATTCAATAATGAAAGCCTCTAGGAGTTGGTCTATGCTCCTGAACTGTCTCTCATTCAATGGTTGGAACCATGTGAGGGCTGTGTTCCTAAGGGTTAGACCAAAGGCATTATATTGTGTGAATAGGTCCTCCACTTGTTCTGCTCTCAAGACTTGCCTAAACTCTGCCACATGATCGTATGGGTCTCCTGTGCCATCGAAGTAATTTTTCATGGACTTGACTAACTGCGTTGGTCTCAAAATCCTGGTGTGTTCTCTAGGTCGTGGTAGAGGGAAGTCTTCCATATTCCTTTGATTTCTTGGGGCTCTATGTACCTCAGGCTCCACTCTATTTGTTTCCATCCTCGTTCTTTCTCTGCCCCCTGGGTTAGCAAAGCTTACTTCTGGCCTATCTCTACTTCTGTCTCTTTGAGTTCCATGAGCTTGGGGTGTTCCCGCTCCAGGGTGACCATAGGACACATTTGATCTTGGTTGGGGGAAAATAATTTCACCTTTCCAAGTGTAAGCATGCCTATCATTTTCTGTCACTACAAAGATCCTCTCCGAAGCGTGATCTAAGTAGGTCACTCTGCCTGGGCTATCAGGATCCTTAAACTCATAGATCATGATTGTTCCTATATCAATTGGTCGATCAGATTTATACCTCCAAAAGGCTTCGTCAGTTCCTCAGTTCAGAAACAGATCTATGCTCTTATTATCTTGGGGAATCCACTCTGGTGTGATAATCCTAGTGAGAACAGATTTGCCTCGGGGGGTCCTTGGTTCTTCACCCATGCTTCCCTGCTCTAGGTCACCTAAGTCCGTTCCTGGGATCTCATTCCCAAATTCATCCGTCCTATCTGGATGACTGGTGACTACATATATTGTCCCTTCCTTGTCTAAGTATGCTCCGTTTTCGAACTTGACAGCTGGGCGCTCTAATCCAATGGATTGATCAGGATTCTTAATCTGTACCACAGATCTTCCTAGGCCGTCCTCATATATGCTAGCACCCAATCGGTTGGTCCTAAGGTATTCCAACTGCGTTTTGTAAGGGCCTTCTACCCTGTGCAAGTATGGCACTCCTGAACTTCCTGTAGGTCTCTCCATACCTTGAGACATCTCGGATTCACTAGTCTCAGAACTAGGGTAGTACGAGTGGTGGCTCAACTGTTGGGCCCAAGACCTAGCAGTGTGGTTGACACTGGCCTCTGAAGACCTAAGGCTTTGTCTATCTCTCCCTAGATGTCGCCCTGATCTAAGGTTCATAAGCCTAATTGAATAACCCAAATTTGCCCAAGTACAACCTCATTGCAGAGTCCTTTTATATCAGTTACTTGATTCTTTTTAGTTGATTCCCGTGTTAAATTCTTGTCTGATATCACGCCGTAAGGTATATTTGAGTGTAGTTCCGCACTTAAAGTTGATCGTTCCACGTTAAGTTCTTTTCCTTTAAAGTTCTCGACAGTACAAAGATTATGTCCTTAGCTTGAACTTGAAAGTTTAGGTATTCTTCAACTTGATAATTGCCTATCGTCGCCCTGACTTACTCCTACCTCTAGTTGTTCTTAGCCTAAGCTAGGAATTGACGAAGGGGAGTTGAGAATATTCCGACCTTTCTTGCTGATCCTTGCTCTTTAGTGCTCCAGAAATTGATTCTCAAGCTTGCACAAAGCCCTTGCTTGGACGCTTCTCAATAGACCTACATCAGTCCCAAGATTAGCTCCAGACTTAAATTCAAATGATAGACTAGACCGCTTTCATGCATGTGACTCACCGACCAAATTATCTCTTGCCTTTATAAAAAACAGTCCCAAGGATCCCTCAGTTTTCCTACCTCGGGTATGGTTTTCCTACCTCACGAGCTTTCCGACAAAACAAGAATCACAGCAATTGGATTTCGTATGAGGAAGTTATGTCAGTTCAGGCTTCAGGGATTAAAACAGGGTTCAAAACAGTTTAATCAAGCAGGCAGAAATTCTTGAATTACTTGGGTTGCGGCCTCAACATGCAATGCTAACCCCGAGTGTTTGTCCCACAAATTGACCAAATTAGCCCCCTATTCTTTACCCTAGAAAATTGGCCAAATTTGCCCTTCTAACGCGTTCGCAAGTTCTATCAGTCGCGATTGACAGGTCAGCCGCGATTGACAGGTCAGTCGCGATTGATGTGTCGATCGCGAGTGACAGGTCCGTCGTGGCTGTCAGTCGCGATTGATGTGTCGATCGCGATTGACAGGTCCGTCATGGCTGTCAGTCGTGATTGATGGGTCGATCGCGATTGACACGTGGCTCGAAAAGTCAATCAGTCGTGGTCAAAGGGTCGTTGACTCTGTTAGTCGCGATTGATGGGTCGATTGCGATTGGCAGGTCGATCGCGAGGGTCTGTCCGTTGTGGTCAAACAATCGTTGACTGTGTCGGTCGCGAGGGTCTGTCCGTCGTGGTCAAACAATCGTTGACTGTGTCAGTCGCGATTGACAGAGCCGTCGTGGGTTGTTAGTCGCGATTGATGGGTCGATCGCGATTGATGACTCGATCGCGATTGACACGTGTCACGCGTATGATCCGTCAGCCGTGGTCAATCGGTCGTTGACTCTTTCGGTCGCGATTGACAGAGCCGTCGTGGGCTATCAGTCGCGATTGACTGGTCGATCGCGATTGACAGGTCTGTCCGTCGTGGTTTGTCGATCGCGATTGACTGAGCGATCACGATTGACAGAAATCTGATGAATTTCAAAAATCTAAACACAGTTTTGGGAAGCTCTAGGCCTGTAGATCATGGTTTTGCACTTTGTTTGGCAAATGGAGCATTTTTTCTGTCAGTCGCGATTGACAGAGACCGGCGACACAGAGACAGTTGCCAAGATTTTCGTACCTGCGCGAAGTGCTGGAGAAGATGATGCAGCATGTACCTGCAAGACAGCTCAAGAAACATGCAAAAACAGCACACACAATATTGCTCTCTCGCTCTCTCTCACAAGTGGAATGAGGGGAATGGAAGGAGAAAGGAAATATAGTAAAAAAACTGAAATTTTTGCGATGATGGAGATGGAGGTGGGAGATGGTGATGATGATGATGGTGATGAAGGAAACAAAAGGAAATAGATAAAAGTGAAGAAAATACCTATAACTCCAACGCTTCAACTCTACGTCTTACCATCACACGCTCGTCCTCAAAGCTCGATCCCCGGCAACGGCGCCAAAATTTGGTGTAGCTCAGTGATGAGTAGCACCTCCTTTAATGTCGATCCGGGAAGACGTGAGGATGGTATGAAGACCTCGAGCAAGTGGAGGCACAAGTGCGTGAGTGAGAAGCACATAAACATGCACACACATACACACACACGCGCACACACGGCAAGACAAAGAGTGAGAAGCAATGGAGTTCTTAGATTACTTTCAAAAAGCTCTTACAAGTTCATTTCAATTACAAGCTAACCTCAAAAATGAGCTCTCTAGCTCTATTTATAGTTTTTGACTAGGTTTTGGCCCTGTCCAGACCTAGTGTCCGGCCTAGTTAAAAATTAGGTTCCAGGGCCAATTTGAGTGCTTAAACGGAGTCTAAAAAATACGAAAATTGATATGTAGGTACTTCTAAGGCTCCTCAGCTCAAGGACTCCTTGGCTTGCACAAAATGGAGCTACAAAAATACGAAATGGTATTTACAATGGTTTTTAGTGATTAAAATCACTATTTGTGTAGGGATTTTCTCTGTTGGTTTGTCGTACACATCTTTGAGCTCCCTACTTGCTCTTTCTTCTTGTGTGCTCCACTCCTTGATGTCTGAAAAATTTAGATGGCCTACTTGCCAGATCTTCTTTGGCTACTGTGTCTGCTTGTGCTATCTCTTTGTTCCGACCCTCTTTGTCTTGTGGCTCCTTCGGTTCCCTGACTGCTGCCAACACCTAGTCAAAAAACTATAAAAAGAGCTAGAGAGCTCATTTTTGGGGGTTAGCTTGTTAGAGAATAGAACTTTTGTAAGAGAACTCTTTGGCAATCTAAGCTTTCCATTGTTCTTCTCTTTGATCTTACTTTGTGCGCGTGTGTGTGTATGTGTGTGCATGTTTGTGTGATTTCACTCACGCACTTGTGCCTTCACTTGCTCGTGGTCTTCATACCGGTCCTCATGTCTCTGCGGATTGACAAGTAAAGGAGGTGGTGCTTATGCTTGAGCTACAATCACAAAAATATCAAATATTGGTAGGCAGCATGTACAAACAAGATACAAATGGTGTATTAGCTTGTTGTGTCGAGGATGATGAACATAGCAGTTGGTTGCAACAAGCCCATGAAGGATTACTAGGAAATCACTATTCTATAAAAATACTGATTTTTATCACTAAAAACCATTGTAAATATCATTTTCCATTTTTGTAACTCCATTTTGTTCAAGCCGAGGAGTCTTCGAGCTTGAGGAGTACTATAAGTAGCATCCTATAATTTTCATAATTTTTAGACTCCGTTTGAGCCCCCAAATAAGCCTTGGAACCTAATTTTTAACTAGGTCGGACACTAGGTCTAGACAGGGCCAAAAAAAAAACTATAAAAAGGGCTGGAGAGCTCATTTTTGAGGTTAGCTTGTTGTAGTTTTGAGATTTGTAAGAGACTTCTTGTGTAATCAAAGCTTTCCATTGTTCCACTCTTTGCCCTTACTTTGTGTGTGTATGTGTGTGCATGCTTGTGTGCTTTCACTCACGCACTTGTGCCATCACTTGCTCACAGTCTTCATACCGGTCCTCACGTCTCCACGGATTGACATTTATGAGGTGTACCTCCTCACGTTGGTACTCACCATTGTGCTAGAGTGACACCGATCATCATACATTCCCAAAGGAATTCTTTAAACACATGGGGCATTAGGCATTGGAAAGTTGCTAGCATGTTTGTCAGCCCAAAAGCCCTTATCCTAAATGCCAATATTCACAATTCATTTATAAATGTGATCTAATGTTGATTTCTATGTTCTATGAATATTTGATTGGATCCCAAGAATCCATCTAAGAAGCTAAAAGTTTCTTTTCCAACCATCCATTCAAATACATGATTAGTTAACGATAGAGGATGACTATCCCTTGTAATGGAATCATTGACTTTCTTTAAGTATGCATAGTTGTCCACTTTTCTTACGGACGACCACCATTAATGATACCCATTCCATGTTTTCAATTTCATAGATGAAGGTTGCTTCCAAAATTTTATTGATTGCCTCCTTGATTTTCTTGGAATACATCTGAATATATGTATATGGACTCTTCTTGATTAACTTCACATCATTCACCACAGGTCTTTTTATGAACAAGAAAAGATGTCTCTATACTTTGTAGAAGTTTCACATGGTTAACCTCCTTTTCATGTTTCATATCATTTGCTATTTGAGTGCATAGACCCTCCCCATTTTCCTTTGTGAGTACTACTTTCTTCATTGTTTCTTTATTCTCATAGAACTATTGTGTCTCTCTTCTAGGCATCTATATTTGAATCTCTCTCTCCTCAATGTTGAACTTCCTGAGATTTTTAGGGAATTCAAATGTAGAATCTTCCTCGTTTTCTTTGTTTTTTGAGGCATTTGCCTTCTTCTCTTTGATTAGGTATAGATCCTCTATATAAGTAAAAGTTCTTGATTGACCTTTTGAGTTTGGTATGTCCACTTTTCTTAAATAATGCCCTTTTAAATCATATGTAATATTTTAAATAATGGTTAACACCCCTTTATCCATTTTCTTAATTCTTTCTTTTGCTCTTCTCTCCTCCTATTTACATTCTCAAGTACTTCTACCATAAATACGTCATAGCCCTCTTCATCACAATGCTCCATCAAGGTTTCTTCATTCATGGCTCTGCCCATGATGGCCAAGATTTGTGCCCAATCATATGGTTCAAAAGCATTGTTGAAAGATCTTATGGGTATGTAGTACAAGTGGATTTTGAATTCAAATGAAGGTGGGAATGGTTGTTCGAGGAATCCATTCACTTTCTTAAAATCTAGGAAAAGTGAAGATCTAGTTTGATCTACTTTTAGGTGATTGATTGATTGATTAAATGCAACTCAACCACCTCAAATTCATGGAATTTTGGCTCTCTTTTTCTAATTTTACACGTGTGTAAAGCTCTAGGCTTTTACAACAGTAAATGAATCATCAGAAATCTCTCTCAAAAAAAAAAAAACAATAAATGAGCATAAGCAAAATAATTCTCCAACGGATATTCTTTCAACATAATCTAAGTGATAGCTTTTGATGTACATAAAATTCACCTCAAGCATAGTGTAAGCTTGATGTTCCAACAACTCCCCCTCAAACTTAAGTATGCTTGATTCTTCATTCTCTAATAGGTTGAATACCTACCATAGCATTTGAATCTACAAAGCTTTATTCCATCAAGTGCCTTCATCATCATATCTCCCACTTGCTTTTCATTAGGAACAAAATAAATGTCAATCTCCTTTTCCATGAGCTTCTCTCTCATGAAGTGGTAATGAACCTCTATGTGTTTGGTTCTCACATGGAAAATAGGATTTGCTACTAGATGCATGGAACTTACATTATCTCCAAATATGTGAGATTTGGAACTCACATGTCCCAAATTTTCATACAATGCCTTTAACCATATTGCCTCTTGAGTTGCTATGATCAAACCTCTATACTTTTCTTCACTTGAGGATAAAGCAATTGTTGGTTACTTCTTGGAACTCCATGACACTAGCTTTGAACCTACAAATGCTAAGTAACCAAAGGTGCTTCTCCTATCATCCTTAGTGCTTGCCCAATCTACATTTGATTAGATTTTGATATCCAAATCTAAAGAGTAAGGATAGAATATACCTTCATTGATTGTACCTTTGAGATACTAAAGTACTCTCTTAGCTGCATCCATGTGTGGTCTTCTTGGGGAGTGCATGAATTGACTAAGAACTCCCACACTATATGAGATGTTTGCCCTTGTATGAGTAGCATATACCAAGCTACCTACAAGCTTTGATATTCTTTCATGTCTTCAATTTTCTCACCTTCATAAACACTAAGTTTATGATTCATCTCCAAAGGTGTACCTGCAAGTTTAATGTTCTCCATTTTGAAGTTGAGAAGTGGATCCTAAATATATCTTTTGTGAGTCAAATACATTCCTTCATCTATGTATATCACCTGCATACCTAGGAAATATGTGAGCTCACCTAAGTCACTGATTTTGAACTCCTCTTAGATGTGTCTATTGATCCTTTGAATGCCATTCAGATCATCACTTGTGACAATAATATCATCTACATATACACATAGATACATAACCTCATTGTGACCCTTTTGATGAATAGAGATGGATCTGAGTTGCTAGGTTTGAACCCTTGATCTTGAAGGTATGTAACCAACCTATAATTCCAAGCTCTAGGAGCTTGCTTCAATCCATACAATGCTTTCTTAAGCCTACAAACATAAGATGTATGATTAGGGTTTTCAAAACTTGTTGGTTGTGACATGTATACCTCTTCACTTATCCAACCATTCAGAAATGCATTTTTCACATCAAGTTGGAGGAGTCTCCGATTCCTTGCAGCAGCTACACTTACCAATGTTCAGATTGTAGTCATCTTTTCAACTAGTGAGAATGTTTCCTCATATTCTATACCATGCATTTATAAGCATCCTTTGGCAACTAATCTTGCCTTGTACCTGCAAACTGATCCATCTGAGTTTCTTTTACCTTTACATACCCATCTACAACCAATTACCTTTTGATTGGATGGCATTGGAACCAATTTAGGTTCACCCAACATGAAGCTTATGTGGAAGATCCATACCAAGAAAATAGCTCTATTCAACTTTGGATCTCAAAGCCTATGTGAGCTTGAGGTGTGGGATAAGAGGCTTTCTCATGTGAATGAAAGAACTTTGAAGGATATATGCAGGAATTAAAGTGTTCTAGGGCTACCAAACATCTCAAAGCAACACATGATCAACTAAAAGAAATGGACACATGGGAGTTAGTTCCAATGCAAACCAATCAAAAGTTAATAGGTTGTAGATGGTTCTATAAATTAAAAGGGAACTTAGATGGATCAATTTGCACGTACAAAGCCACATTGGTTGGTAAAGGATGTGCTCAAACTTAAGGCATAGACTATGAAGGAACCTTTCCAATCAGTTGCCAAGATCACCACCATCAAGACATTACTTAGTGTAGTAGCTCCAAGGAATTGGAAGCTGCTTCAACTTGATGTGAAGAAAGATTTTCTCAATGGTTGGATTAGTGAAGAAGTATACATGTCACAACCCCCATGGTTTGAAAACCCTAATCATCCTACTGATGTTTGTAAATGTAAGAAAGATTTTTATGGCTTAAAACAAGCGCCTAGAGCTTGGAACTGCACACTGATAACATATCTACAAGATCAAGGTTTCAAGTCAAGCAATGTAGATTCTTTTTTGTTTATCAAGACGGTTCATAATGAACTTATTTATCAATGTGTGTATGTAGATGACATAATTATGACATGTCATCACTTGAATGGGATAGGAAAGATCAAAAGGCATATGTAGAAAGAATTCAAGATCAGTGATCTTGGAGAACTCACATTCTTCTTAGTTATGCACGTCATATTCATACATCAAGGGATGTACTTGAATCAAAGGGGGTAAATTTAGGACTTACTATTAAAGTTCAAGATGGGTAATGCAAAACCTACAGGTACACCTTTGGAAATGAATCATAAGATTAGTGTTTATGAAGATGAATAGATTAAGACATTAATGAGTACCCAAGTATGGTAGGTAGCTTAAACTATGCTACACATACAAGGGTAGACATCTCATATAGTGTAGGAGTGCTAAGTTATTTCATGCTTTCTCCATGAAAGCATCATATGGATGTAGCAAAGAGAGTACTCAAGTATCTCAAAGCTCCAATAAATGAAGGTATATTCTATCCTTGTACATTTGATTAGTGTTTATGAAGATGAATAGATTAAGACATTAATGAGTACCCAAGTATGGTAGTGCTCTCTTTTTGAGTCGTAATGGTTTTCATGCTTTCTTCCAACTTGTCTCAATGCCTTCTTCTATGTACCACAAATGCTCCTTTCCTCCTAAGCATTCGCTCCATAGTTGTGGCTACTCCTAGTCCTTTTAAATTACCTTTTAGGGTTGCTCTTACACTTTCTTTAAGCATACCTACTTCTCTTCCAAAGCTAAAAATTGTGTTCGTTGCACTTTCTCTTCTTTGGACTCTTCTTAGATCTTCCAATCCTTGCAAGCTAACTCCCCCTTGCTTCATAATCATTGCTTCATTCTTCATGGTTGATTATATATCTGTAAAATCAACAATGGGTTGATCATACATGAACTCTTTCATTAGTTCGTCTTCATGTGAAGCATTCATAGCTTCCACATCTTCCAAGATTTCTTCATCACCCACAAGAGAAGACAAGAAATCCACAATAACTGAGAGCTCATCCACATGCTCTTTACATGTCTTCTTCTCATGTGAGTTTACACATGCTTCTTTGAGGTTTGTTAGTTGGCCGCCGGATTGGCAAATGTAAAACGAAAACGTGTAATCACACGCGCGAAAAGCGGTTACGCTTCATTTGTAAAATTTCTATTTAAAGCAATGAAAAGATACACGAAGAGAGCGCGAGCGCGATTCTCAAAATCACCAGACTGTCCATCTGGGTGTGCCCGATCTCACTGTGTTTGTTGTTCGTTGATATCTGAGTAGTTATTACTGTGTTACTATTGTTTCTCCAGTATTTGAGTAGTTATCTGAGTACTTATTTCTATGTCCAATATCTGAGCAGGATCTTGCGTTCTGTATCCATCCGCGCTTGATGTGCGTGTTCGTAGTCACGTTAACTTGGTGATTCATATGTGTGACCGTCTTGCGTTGTTACTGTATACGTTCGGAGTAACTGATTCGCTCTATGGTTCGTTCTTTGCTACTGATGTGATTTGTTCGTTCACGCTGTTCAGTGTCCAATACAGAGTACTTGGTGAAAGGCTACATGCCTGGAATTGCTAGTAATGTATCGAGTTGTCATGTGTGAAATTTGGTGAATAAATCTGTGCAGCACGATATAGTGTATTGAGATTGAATCGTGTTTGGATTGTCTCAATACTGTGGATTAGGAGTATATACATATATTCGGTAAAGTTGAAGTATTCTATTGTCCTGAGCAGTACCACAAGGTAGCGTGTAACAATAGAATACCTGAGTGTGTGCGGTACCTGAGTAATTGAGCTAAGACGTGACATTACGTTTCTCTGACGTGGCTAAGATTTGGGAACTAAGTATAGGGCCTCTGTCTAACAGACCCCTACCACTCCCAAGAACCCACTGAGACTGGTTAAACGCCATTCTGATAGTTAGAACCAGGCGTTTAACAATTGAGCATTTTAACTCTGCTAGTTAACACGAGTTAACACTGGTGCCGTCTGTGAGAAGGTGGCATCAAGATTGCCAGTTACCTGACGAAAGTACTATTTGTGGGAAAGTGGCCTTAAGATTGTCGATTACCTATAGAAAAGTTTCATCGAAAATGTTCGTTGATTACACGTAAGTAAAGATCCCAGAATTTTTTGAACGATCGTAGAGAAGAATAGTACGCGCAGTATATGCCGGTTACTCGATCCGGCGAAACGTATCCTAAGAATAGACAAACGTGGGTATCTAACCTGCTAAGGACGCCTCCAGGAGGCAGAAGCGCGGGAAGTACCAAACCAGTGGATAAGATAGCAAAAAACGTTTTTAGTAATTCCGGTCAGATTCCGGTAGAACATACTGCATTTCTGGCAAATTCCGGTACTATTTCGGCACAGTCTGTCGAAAATATAATAACTCCAGAATCCACTAGAACGCAGCCCGAAGTTAATCTGACAACATTGAGTAAAGATTCAAGTTTGTTGACGAATAGGAACGCATTAGTCAAAGACAGCAGTAAAGACGACGGAGTACCTTGCTTTGGTGAACAGTCGATATCCTCCGGCGACATTTCGGTACAAGTCACTGAGAATTTACGATTCTCCGATAACGAGTTACCATTTCTGGGTGAATCTTCAGCCCAGTCCCCACTATTTGGAGTAAGCCGCCCTTCACTTGACATCAAGAAGGAAGGGAAATTGTTCGAAACTGAGATTCGAAGAATACTAAACAAGATCATCACACCGGAAAGTGTAGAGTCCGACGATACAGATTCTGATAGTTCAGCAATTCAGCCCCGAGATACAGAAGATAGTCACAACACACTCACCATGAACGGGCAACAGCAACAACAGTTATGTCCACCTAGGCTGCCTCCAACAGGAGTGACGTACACTAAATTTGGTGGATTCCTAGGAGACGATCCGGATGCTCACGTACGCACCTTCGAGATAAGCTACGCAGTTCTTAACCATCCACCAGACCCGGCGTATAAGGCTATTGTCTTCCAATCTACATTGGTCAATGAAGCAGCTAGATGGCTTACAGAATATGATATTAATCCCTTCGGCACCTATGAAGCGGTACGAGATGCCTTTTTGCAGCGATTCAGGCTAAAGAAGAATCCTGCCGAAATCTTTGATTATCTGCAAAACAACAGACAGAAGGTAAATCAAACTGTACAGGAGTATGCTACCCTATTCAGGACACATCTAAGGCAGTTACCACCAGCACACGCCAACCTACCGGATGACGTTATCACTCAGTGGTTCATCAATGGCTTGACTCCACAACTTAAATAGATTATGATTATACGTTGTGTAGGGGCTATGACGCTAGATGCAGTAATCGCAATGGCTCTACAGCTGGAAAACAAGGTTGGAGGATTTACAGAAGACCTGGAGTGGTTAAAAACAAACTGAAATGTAACCGAAGATATGACCAAACAAGTATACTGCATCACATGTAAGAATTCAGGCCATACTAGTGCCACTTGTGCACTTAATCAGATATTCTGTGCTATCTGCAACACTGCCGGACACACCACCGAAAACTGCGCATACAACGCTAAAGTACAGGGAACAGCGACTGTCAACACAATTATACAGGAACCAGGGAAGTTAGCCAATCACTATGTGCCTCCGCAAATGAGAAACAACCAGAAACAAGGATATCGAAATTACAGAGGACAGAGAAATAACAACTGTAATGCAAACCGCTGGCAGACCGGACCACCACCGGAAAATCCCAATCTACCACCAGCGCGCTGTCATTTTTGTGGTGAATTTAGTCATATTAGGAGATTCTATAAGGATGCAGCTGAGTATGATCAGAGGAAGAAGGAACGTCAGAATCCAATGGCTAACATGGTACGAATCACACCTGTGGAAACACAAGCCACTGCAGTTCAGACCCGTTCCGGCAAACAGCTACAGACAGCAGCAGAAATATGTGAACCAGGAATAAGGGAACAACAAAGAATGTACAACAAGGCTAGTCAATGGACCACAACAGAACCACCAGTCTTCCCAGATCCTATTCCGGTAACTCAGACCTCGTTAATCAAAGAAGGAACACAACAACAAGTTCCAGCAGCAGGCACATTACCAACAGTAGACGCTTCATCATCAAGAGAAGCATCCAACATCGGTGGAGCATGTCAACCAATCTCAACAGGCCTGGGAAATTTTATTGAAGGCATCTATCACCCTGCCTCTAGGCCAACTACTCGCATTGGTACCCGGAATTCGACAACAATTCCAACAGCAGTTCAGCCAGGTGCCTTCTTGTATTCCAGCGACAGCAACAGTACAACCGGAACCAGAATCTACGGTCGATCATTCAGCTCCTTTAATTACGGTATGGTATAAGAATCATAAAATCACACAGGTATTAATTGATGGAGGATCTGGAGTCAACATTGCTACTGCGGCACTATGCAAAAGGTTAGGATGGACCGAAATCGAACCAGTTCAATTCTTTGTCAGAATGGCCGATCAATCAAGAGTCCATCCCATAGGACTCGTACGAAATGTACCAATCACTTTACAAGGTACGACATTCAAGATGACCTTTGTCATACTGGATTTACCGGAATCCACTCTTGATTACAACCTTCTTTTCGGCCGACCTTGGCTGAAGCATGCGAAGGTAATACAGGACTGGTCTGCACAAGAGCTCACTTTTAAGGATGCAAATCGTAAATATGTGGTAAAACTAGATGCTATACAACCTTGCGAGTTACACGCTAGACCGTATTTCACTGAACCAGTCCATATGCTAGATGGATTATCAGATGATGAAGAAGAAGAGTTTCTGAAAAATAACATTGACTTGATCTCCTTAGGAACTATTGATCTACAATCTGTTGTAGATAATTGGAATGCTGCAGTCTGTACAGTGATGCCTATAACAGAAGAAGATAAGAAAGAAGACATTGTTGCTATACATGACGACGAACTGCAACAACTCTTCAAGCCAACGAACGATACGAAGAAACCCCAACAATTGTATGTTCCAGAAGACCAGCTGATCACTTATAATTTAGGAGATGAAGATCATCCGCGTCCTGTAAAGATAAAGAAAAACTTACCGAAAGTATTTAAAGCAGATCTAATCCAACTACTTCGCGAATTTTCTGATGTATTTGCATGGGATTACAAGGATATGAAAGGATTGGACCCGCGCATCTATCAACACAGTCATGCTGAAACCGGAAGCGAAACCGATCAAGCAACCCAACTACCGGATGAATCCAAATTATGCATCACAGGTAAAAGCAGAACTTGATAGGCTACTTAAAGTCGGATTCATCGTACCAGTAGAGCATGCTAAATGGATCTCACCAATTGTTATTGTCCCTAAGAAGAATAAACAATTACGAATATGTGTAGATTACCGGAAACTTAACGCAGCTACAGTGCCTGATCCTTTTCCGATCCCTTTTCTTGACATAATGCTTGATAGAGTAGGAGGACATGAAATGTATTCATTCCTAGATGGGTACAGCGGATACAATCAAGTTAGAATGGCTGAAGAAGATATACCAAAAACTGCATTCATTACCAACTGGGGTGTATTTGCTTGTATGATAATGTGGTTTGGATTGAGAAACGCACCAAGTACATTTCAAAGATGTATGCAGGAGATATTTTCTCCTTATCTCACTTCGTTTATGCAAGTGTATCTTGATGATTTTTTAATTTTTGGTAAAATGATGGCACATTTGTTACATTTACGGTGCTGTTTTCAAATGTGCAGAGAATACAGACTCTGCTTAAACCCAAACAAATCCGTGTTTGCAGTTTCATGTGGCAAGTTACTTGGCCACATCGTATCTGCACAAGGTATTCGAGTAGATCCAGACAAAATCACGGTAGTATTAGAAGCTCCAGTGCCCACGACCCCGAAAGAAGTAATGCGCTTTATGGGCCAAGTAAGATGGCATGAACGACACTTACGGTGGCTTGCTCATTTGGCAATACCACTGAACAAGCTAATCACCAAGACTCCTCGACAATTTGAATGGACCCAGGAATGCCAGATAGCATTTGATCGTTTAAAGAATTTATTAACACAAGTTCCCATTTTACAACCTCCGAACTGGGATAACCCGTTTCATGTTTTTGTCGACGCTTCAGATATTGCCATTGGCAGTATTCTGATGCAACAAACAGATAAGTGGTTCCGACCTGTTTATTATGCTAGCAGGAGACTTGCGCCTGCTGAGAAGAATTACTCTGTAACAGAAAGAGAATGTCTAGGGCTAGTATATTCTGTCAAAAAATTCAGACATTACTTCTTGGGCCGTAAATTCACATTTCATGTAGATCATGCTGCACTTGTTTATCTGGTTCGGCAACAGCATCTAGGTGGTCGATTAGCACGATGGTTTCTACTTTTACAAGAATTTGACTATGAAGTCATTCATCGGCCAGGCAGTTCACATGCCTTAGCAGATTTCCTATCTCGCTTAGAGTCCGGTGAAGCTCCGATAGGTATAGATGATACGACTCCAACGATTTATAGCTCTGAACCAACGAATGATGAAATTACATACCCACCTATACCATCTACGTATTATGATCAGATCCTGACCTTTCTCACTGATGGCTGCCTTCCATCTAAGACTTCTACGGCAGTACGCAGGAAAATTGTAGTTTTCAGCCGTCGATTTCGGCTAATTGCTGGAGAATTATACTATGTGGATCATACCGGAATTTTACTTTGATGTATTCCACCGCATGAAGTTAACTCAGTTATTACTTTGGCTCACTCGATTCCTTCCGGTGGCCATTTTGCAGCAGACTTACAGACCGAAAAATCTTGCAGAGTGGTCTCTGGTGGCCAACTATGTAAAGAGATGTGTCACAATTTGTCAAACACTGTGATAATTGTCAAAGATCTGGACAACCGCTGCAGCGTCACCTTTTTCCCCTGCAACCAGTTATGCCACTTGAACCATTTCAGAAATGGGGTTTAGATTTTATTGGCCCGATTACACCTCCAACAGTCTTCAGTAACAACCGTTACATACTGACCTGTACAGACTATGCAACGAGATGGGCAGAAGCCTGGGCTTTACGGTCTGCTACAGCAGTTGCGGTAGCAAAATGTCTGCTAACTGATGTCTTTCCACGATTTGGTTTACCACTGGAAATTGTTTCAGACCAAGGCACCCATTTTATGAACAACTTGATTAAAGCACTGACACAGTCGTTCCAGATCACTCATAAATTTAGTTCACCATATTACCCTCGTGCAAATGGACTGGCCGAAAGTACAAACAAATCTCTGCTGAATATGCTTCGGAAATTGATCATGGAAACACCGGAAAGATGGGATCAACTGCTACCTGCAGTGTTATGGGCATACCGTACTACATACAAGGTAACAACAAGATTGACACCTTTCAAACTAGCTTACGGATTAGAAGCAATAGCACCAATGGAAATTGTTATACCAAGTTTACGAGTAGCAATCGCTCAGAAACTGCTACCGGAAGACTCACTATCATTTCGGTTGGAAACACTCAAAAAGAAAATTACCCGAACTTTTAGACTAGCCTGAAATATGTACTTAGAAGGCATAGTAGCCGAACAGTAAAGTTCTGACATGCAGGTTCGAAGTCCACCATGCGTGCCAGTGTTAGTTGGCCGCCGGATTGGCAAATGTAAAACGAAAACGTGTAATCACACGCGCGAAAAGTGGTTACGCTTCATTTGTAAAATTTCTATTTAAAGCAGTGAAAAGATACGCGAAGAGAGCGCGAGCGCGATTCTCAAAATCACCAGACTGCCCGTCTGGGTGTGCCCGATCTCACTGTGTTTGTTGTTCATTGATATCTGAGTAGTTATTACTGTGTTACTATTGTTTCTCCAGTATTTGAGTAGTTATCTGAGTAGTTATTTCTATGTCCAATATCTGAGCAGGATCTTGCATTCTGTATCCATCCGCGCTTGATGTGCGTGTTCGTAGTCACGTTAACTTGGTGATTCATATGTGTGACCGTCTTGCATTGTTACTGTATATGTTCGGAGTAACTGATTCGCTCTGTGGTTCGTTCTTTGCTACTGATGTAATTTGTTCATTCACGCTGTTCAGTGTCCAGTACAGAGTACTTGGTGAAAGGCTACAGGCCTGGAATTGCTAGTAATGTATCGATTTGTCATGTGTGAAATTTGGTGAATAAATCTATGCAGCGATATAGTGTATTGAGATTGAATCGTGTTTGGATTGTCGCAATACTGTGGATTAGGAGTATATACATATATTCGGTAAAGTTGAAGTATTCTATTGTCCTGAGCAGTACCACAAGGTAGCGTGTAACAGTAGAATACCTGAGTGTGTGCGGTACCTGAGTAATTGAGCTAAGACATGACATTACGTTTCTCTGACGTGGCTAAGATTTGGGAACTAAGTACAGGGCCTCTGTCTAACAGACCCCTACCACTCCCAAGAACCCACAGAGACTGGTTAAACACCATTCTGATAGTTAGAACCAGGCGTTTAACAATTGAGCATTTTAACTCTGCTAGTTAACACAAGTTAACAGGTTCATAATGGCAGACTTCTTCTTGAGCTCCTCCTTTGATTTTATGGTACCTGTGAAAGAGAAAGAATGCCATTGACTCGATGATAGTTATGCAAGATATACTTCCCCTTTTGTTTTTTGGCCTTCATTCCTTACAAGAATTTAATCTCAATGGCTCAAATGCTCCCCAAAACTTAACACATTAACATACCACTTTCAATATCAACAATAGAGCTTCTTGCACCAAACAAGGCTTGCCATTCCTCTTGGGATGGTTTGACTAGCCTTAACATAGACTTGCCACTCTCTTTCGTGGTCGTACTAGCCTCAACCTTTCATTCGACCTTCACTTTTTCTTTGGTGCTTCTTGCACCTAACAAGGCTTTCCATTTCTCTTGGGATGGTCTTACGTGCCTTTACATAGGCTTTCCATTCCTCTTGGGATAGTCTTACTTGCCTTCACATGGGCTTGCCACTCTCTTTGGTGGTCTTACTAGCCTCAACTTTTCATTAGATCTTCACTTGGTCTTCAGTGCTTCTTGCACCTTATTTTTCCGTTTATCCTTGGGATGGTCTTACTTGCCTTTACATAGGCTTGAGATTCCTCTTAGGCTGGTCTTACTTTCCTTTACATAGGATTGTCACTCTTTCATGGTCTTACTAGCCTCAACCTTTGACTAGAACTTCACTTTGTATTTGCTTGGAACTTACCAATATGCACAATGTTGGTTTTCCTCAACCATTTAATTCAGCCCTTAGCTTTGTAGATGGACTTCTTTTCCTTCTTCAACTTCATCCAATTTTCCACACTTCTCTCGGGTGACTCTTCCTTCTAGCTTGCCACTTTCTTGTTGTGCCTTGCAACCTTGGGGAATGTCTTCAAGTCCTTATTCAATCTTCAACACTTGATGGCATCCTTTATTTGGAGTGTTCTACTCCTCCTTTGTTGGGAAGCTCAATCCTAGGCTTTAACCTTCTTTTTTGTCTTCATCTTCTCAAAATGGTCTTCAAATTGATGGCATCCTACTTTGAGTTTGAGGGCATCTCTCTTGACTTCTTGCAATCTTCAAACCTTGATTTGTTTGTCTTCAAATCCTTCAAATCTTCAAGAGGCTTCTCATGGGCATCCCTTTTTTAATAACTTTAGCGCTTTCTTCAAGCTTGAAGTATTCAAACTTCAAATGCACACACTATGTGTTTGACAACCTTTTAGCTTGGTTTCCTTTGTGCACTTTGTCTCCAAGCTTTGTGTGCTTACTTCATCCAAGCTTTTCCCACTTTGCTTTGGCTTGTACAAATAGGAGCACTAAGTTCACTTGTTGTATCTCAACTCAAGAATCACCTACTTTTAGTTATCATACCATGAGCATATATTTTTGCTTTTTCAACTTTACCTCAATGGGTTATACCCACAAAAAGATACATCCACAAACTTAATACCCACAAAAAGATACATCCACAAACTTTGCCAATCTTTGTCGTATCAAAACATATATAATTTTAGCTCATTTATGGCTGAAAATGAAAAAATATTAATGCTTCAATATCATGCTAACAAGTCTACATAAGCATGTATATAAATCACCAATTATTTATGCATATATATGGATACATAAACCTGAAAATATTAAGCTTCTAAAGGCTTTATAAAACATCATATTATCGTCCACACATCCTAGAACATGTATATATGATCTCCTTGACCACATATACATACATTCGTGTATGTTAGACATCAATCCTCAAATCTAAATTCAACTTATATTCAGCCTTAGCATGGCTTTCCAAAATTTTCGTTCATCGTGAGCATAAAATTCACAGGCATGAACACATAAGCACTTTCATTGCATACATTCTTTGCACCAAGTAAGAATCTTATAATGCTATCCTCAAGCTTACATAGGAGCTTCAATATTCCACTTTATACATAAAATAATATTGCACTTCATTCAATTGAGTGCAATATCTAAATCATGCATACAATGTTCATATACAAATAGTAGTTGTGCATCCAATTTTCTTGAATCTTCATCTTCTTGTATAGGATGCTCATAGATCCTCAACTAGGTGATTAGTATCACTTATAGCATGACTCAATGTTCAAGAACATGTATTAGAGAGTAGGAAAAAAGAGTGTATGACTTCAAATAACATAAAGCAACAAAACTGTCTTAGCTACAAAAGCTTCACCTCCATAGCTTTCCAATAGCATGAATTTTGCACACTCCATAGGCTGATATCTCCAAGAATTCCTTTTCCATATCTACATATTCTTCAAGTGATTTTCTTTATGCAACCATGGGTTCCAATGTAAATGCTTTGAAACCAAAGCTTTGATATCAAATTTGGAGAAAATTCACTCTAATAGGCATAGTGGAAGTTAGAGAACCTCTCTTAGAAATTGTCATGTTGGACACTTGCTTATTAAAACCTGATTAGTTTACACTCTTAGCTTTCCAACAAGCTAAAGATCACTCCAATCGGAGTTATATTACTAGGCAACCAAGTGTCTAAAGATAGACTACTTGTCCACTTAGGTTAAGCAAAAATCTGAGGCTCACAAGAATACCTCTATGTAACTACTGGAGATGAAACTAGAAACGATATAATCACATGTAAAGGGCCAAGCTCTAATGGCTCAACCATACAAAATGGAGATAATAAACCATAGAATCCTCTGAAATGTAGAAAAAAGTCCCATAAAAAATGACTTCAAACCTATGTAGAACTAGATGATAGATTCTCCCTCATACGACTCTAGGTCTTCCTAACCTTGAGTGTACTCAACAGTAATAGTTTAAACTAAACTACCATGTGGACTATACAAATCCATCATCCTAGCTCACTTATAAGACTTCTTTGGTAGTAAAATGAAATCTCTACATTCCACTAACCATAAAATCTTTGGTTTGTCATCCATTACCTTTGGACTAAGTTCTATTGGAAGATCATTTATTGTCACTAGTGCAAACTCCAAATTTTCTCTTCCCTTTAGTTTCCCATATGAATGTACAAAGCCTTACCTTTGAGATTCAATTAATCCCTAAGTACCATCCTCCTAGTTGATGCTCACACATGATACTCATGATGAAACATAAACTAAGAGTTTGGTAACCCAATAGGTGAGATCTATCCCAATCTCCTAGAAACTCTAAATAGAGGAGTCATAACTCTACTCCTAGTCTGATTAATGTCATTGACTAGATCATCTCATCTAGGCAAGGACCATCACTAGAAATAAACATAACCACTTCTCTCTAGATTCTCCATGTGAGACCCAATCTAACCATTGATTTTTTAATCTCCCAATCGCCTTTGACAGGAAGTGACACTCTTATCTTGACAATCTAAAAATGAAAAACAAGAAACTCTGTCTCTCTCTCTCTCTCATCTCATCCAAGGAAAAGAGCTCTAGTAATGGAATCTATTCCACTTTCCCTTTCCCTTTGAAAGAGATTCTATTGAATCCAATTGCTCTACTCATCTATAATTGAGAACATGTATATAGGTCCTCCATATGTTTCCTTTCAAAATAATGGAGAATCAAACTCCCATATGAAGGAAAATACACTAAAAAGTAGAGCAAATGAATTCCTTTTGGAACGTTTGAATAATAGATGTTTTCTAAACACCCCTTCTCTCTAGTGCAAGAAATATTTTATTCTTCTCCTATTAGGGAATCATGTTTTTCTTTCTTTTTCTCTTTCAAGGAACAAGAGCTAAAGTGAGACATTTGAGGTAAAGTGAGACCTCTCCTCTATCTCTAAGCTAATACCCACTTTCTCCTTCCCTTAAAAGAGAATTTTATGAATTCATTTGTTCCTCTCTTCCATAAACTGATGCATAATTTTTCATTACATACATTTCTATGCATATGGAGGATAAATGTCCCATAATAATGACGGTGTATGTGGTGAAGAGTGTACAAAATAAGTTCCTTCTTAGGGGCAAAGCCCTTTGCTAAACTGGTAAGCAATGATATGACATGATACCATAATGAACACATGTGTATCCATACTAAAGAAAATATTTCTACCAATCATCCCCTGTGCATGGATCTATATGATCCATCCACACTAATGGACTTATCCTTTCTGAAAACTATAAAGTGAGTATGTGATATCAAGGGTGATAGAATCACCTATCACATTCTCTATAGGAAGTATAAATCTTCCCTTAACTATAAAGTATAATTCCCAATCCTAAGGAGATGTAATATACTACGAGATCTCTTTTGATCTAGTGAGATATGCATCCATGAATGATGAGTCCTTTTCCCCCTAGCCATAGAGGAAGATTGTTGTGGTTTTCACCATTCCATACCAACGGAACTTTCTTCCCATTCATGGTGTCATACCTACACTAAACCTAATTTACATTCCATATATTTGTAATGGAATATGAAGGTGGAGTCTAATGAATCCCATATGCTCAACTCATGCAGGTGGACTCTAATGAATATCATATCCTTGAAGTAGTATAGTTTGGTTCTAGTCAACATGTGTCACTCTAGCACAATGGTGAGTACCAACATGAGGAGATACACCTCGTGATTATCAATCTGTGGAGAAATGAGGATAGTATGATGAACAAGAGCTAATGGAGTGCACAAGTGCACAAATGAGAAGCACACAAGCATGCACACGCATACATACACATGCACACAAGGTAAGACAAGAGTAGAGTCTTCTATTATCACACTCAAGACAGAATGGAGTTCTTTCAAAAGCTCAATTCCCAAAATAATCTCATCTAGAATGAGCTTTCTAGGTCCTTTTATCATTTTTGACTAATTTCGGCCTAATTCAAAACTATTCTTTGGCCTAGTTAAAAATTACATTCCTATACTAATTTGGGGGCTCAAACAAGCTCTAAAAATTATGAAAATTGATACACTAGTTCTAATAACACTCTTCAATCTCAAGGACTTCTTGGCTTGCAAAAAATGGAGTGGAAACTATCAAAAAATAATGATTACAATAGTATGTAGTGATTAAAATCATTGTTTGAATGCATGATTGATTGTGAAAAATGAAATTAGACCTATTCCTTGCCTGATCGATGTTGATTGCTCTACCTACTTGGTCCTTCTTATTCTTCTCTCTTACTCTCTTGTATCTAACTTTCCTACCGCATAATTCCCTGGTGGCTTAATCCACCTTGGCTGCTAACACTCCCCCCTCTCTTGTGTCTATCGTCCTTCACACACCCTTGTTGGGGAGGGTGTTCTATGTAATATTGTACCGCATGAGCTACCAATTCATGGTCCTTTAGCCTGATTCTGCTTGCAAGATCCATCATAAAATCTATGGGACCCTAGAAGTTTGGATGTGGCACTCTTAATTGTTTGAAGAGGATGGCTTTCTCTACACTTAATAGTTGTAGAAGATGAGTAGGCCTTGGTATAAATATCTCAGAATGATGTTCCCAAAAATCGGTTGATAACATTTCCTCAAAGGTCTGCTTGTAACATGCTGGTAAGAACTTTATGTGAGCATGTCAAGCATATTTCGTGTGAATAAAGGTGTGGTGCTTGTGTCATAGAGGGATTTGAAATTCCCTTCACTTAGACCTAGTGCCAAGATGTATGGAGCCTTTACTTTCCTAAACATCTTGAAGACCGTAGTCATTATCTCAAATATCTTCATACACATCTTGGTGGCTACATTTAAAGTCCAATGGCGGATTGTGGATACCATGTAGGCCACTGTAGGTGGTCCCCAAGATGGAGAAAAGTAGGGATAGTTATGTCAATTTGAGCACCCTAGACTATTCCTGCCTTTAATTGCAAAGGTCTTCCATGTTCTCCTCCATGGTACTAGGCCATAGCATGGATTGTAAATAATGCGCATGGGTGTGGTGGACCATGTGTGCATCATTTCAGGATAATTCCCTAACAAGTTGTAGTGCCAATTGGGTTGAAAGATATTACCTCATTGAGCTCTTTAGAAAGATTGTTAGGTTGGAATTGCATGGTGAAGGTGGGTTCCTTGCCTATCACACACTTGATTTCTGCATTATAATTGGCTAGAAGCATAAATTAGGGCATGTATTGCAACTGTAAGGTTGTGATCAAGTGTTGGTGAGAGAGATTTTTAAATTACTCTGAATGAAGCACCGTATCTTCAAGATTTTCCATGGACTAGATTTGGATGGCCATGCGATTGTCTTCGGTGCACCCAATTTCATTGACTTGTTTCAACCACTATGGCCTAGGTGCCTCATATGTTCTTAACCCACTTTGATGACCTCCAAGAGGTTGGCATATTCATCTAATATAGTGTCAATGTTCTCTAATGGTATTGATTGGAATCATGAGGGACTAATATGCACATCACAGATATTCTCTATGGCTACCTCTGAGTTATTCTAATTTTGTTGTTTTAGGACCTTATTCTCTTCCAAAGCAGCTACCATATGTAGGAGATCCATATTTCATTGGAGTTTGGCATTGTGCTCCATTTGTTTGTGCAAGAGGGTTTAATGTCCTTTACATCTTCCTTATCAATATTTTGAAGCTTGGATTCAAGCTCATTATGGGATTGTTTGTAAGGTGTGGTATTTATCTTGTAATGCTTTGTTGATTTCCTCTAATTCTATGACTCTTTCTTGTAGCTTGATGGATTCAGTGTTGATTGTTGCATTGCATGTTTCCAGGTGTTGACATTCCTATCTAAGTTTATTTGCACATTCCATCATCATACTAAGAGCATTTTCTACATTCACAGATGCTATTTGTATAGGGTAAAATGCGGGGCGAAGAGACATGGGGATGGGAATTGTGGATGTAGTACATGATGGTGTTGTGGGTGCAGGTGATGTTGGTGGAGGGGGAATGGGGGAAGGTGGAATTTTGAGGGGTGGAGGAGGTACTCTGGGTTGTGAGATGTCCATGGGATGGGACATGGATTTGTGTGAAGGATCTTTCATGAACACAAGGATAGTAGGTGCAATGTTAGTGGTGTCGGTGAAAAGTGAACATGTTACAAACAGTTGAGGAACTTGGGAAGAGCTAGCCTACCAATAGGTAGAATGGGTGAGTGGTTGGACAGCAGCTTCCAAAATGGATGCCTAAGTTGATGGTGTAGTTGAAGGTGGTCGAGGTTGAAACATGGATGAAAATGTGGAGGTGTAGGTCGTCATGGGAAAAATGGAATGTGCATATTGCAGGAGGGTGACCTAACATGGTGGAAGTGGGGACTAGATAACCCATTACAAGGTGTGAGAGTGGGTGACTAAGGAAGAACAGGTAGTGTACAAGGGATTTTTGATTGATGAGAAGAGTTAAGAATGGAATATTGGGTCTCAAAAGCCAAATGTGGGTGCAATTGTGGGTACTTGTCCACAGTGCAAGGGGGTGAGCAGGGTGGGTATGGAAGATTGGTTCCTCAGGTTGGGTGATTGCTTTAGCCATGGTTGTGGGTTGACGTCCTTGAGTTCTAGTTGAAGATGGAGGGGGAATGGGTCAAACTGGGGAGGTTTGGACAAAATTTTGATTTTTTAGATTATTGATGGTTGTAGAGATAGGATTTGTAGCTTTTGTGGTCGCTTCTTGAGTGTTAATGGTGGCTTCAACTTGCATGATTGATATTTGTATATTTTTACCCTGTCTCTATCTGGTATTGATGCATCTCTCATCATATTGTGGATGGGGTATGTGGAATATAAAATCAGGGGCCTCGACAACCCCACAAGTCTCCATTAGGAGTCATACGGAATTGATGAATTGGTTTCCTTAGTGGTTTAGCAAAATGCTTCACTACATAGTCAAGTGATGTGTATTAGTGAAACTAGTCACTCTTTGGGCATACCTCATGATAACCTATAGTCTCTTAATCATACCATGACACTCTTTTCAAGGTAAATAAACCTTTGGCACATGGAACATAATCATAAATGTATCTCCTCTGCCTCTATGCAACTTCCTAAAACGTATAGGATTTCTTGTGCACATGTCGAATTGTGCAGGTATATCTCCTTGCTCTTAGCAATCCTATGGTCTAAATCCATAAGGTTGGTGTGTAGGAATCCAATTACTTCTCAATTTTCCTTATCTATGACAATTCAATGGTCATAAGTCCACCAAGTACATACTTACAAGCATGCTTACACCTTATTGATGTTTGCAAAGAAGAAATGTTACTATGCCATAAAATTCTTACCTAAAGGTAAGTGCCTATATAACGCCATGAGATGGGACAATTTTCTGACAACATTTCCCCAAGGACATTGAGTTCAAAAGAAAAAAAAATTAACCATAAGATCAAACATAAGGCCTTGCAGGCCAATGCCACCCATGTCATTCACTATAGCATAGGGTTTGGCAAGCCCATGGCATACAAGCCATATACTAATATATGAACTCCATATCCTCCAAAAACATAAAATGCTAGCAAGAACATCTTTGTACTTCCTGCTATAATCTTTCTTGCAAACTATCAAATATGTATATACTTTGCATGCTCAACCACACATCCATGCGTCTTCTTATAAAACACAATAAATGAAGTATAAATCCATTTACATTCTTTCTAATATTCTTCTATGAATGGACATGTCTGAGTGTTATGTATATATCTAGGTAGTCAAAAGAAGGTAAAGAAGGGTTCAAAAATACTTCCTTGACTCCATCCTAATGAAGCCTTCAACTCATCGAACCCAACATGCATTGTTCATGATTCGCTTCTTACCTTATTGTCCAATTTATATGCAACCATAGAGGGAAGCTCTATGTCATGAAGAAGTTTTTTAAGCTTGCCTGTTATTGCAAAGGAAACATCCTTCATGCGCAATCTAATCTTTTTTCTCATATACATTATCCTACTAAAGCTTGTGTGCCCTGCAAATCTTTTCTATGATTGACACCTTTTCACTGCTACACGATCCATTCTTCATTAGAGGTGACTCCAATTCCTCTGGGGGGGTCTACAAAACACAAGCATAGCTCCTCACCTTATGATTTGGATTATCTCTAGGTGCTTGAACAACTATCCATCCTTTCACTTTGCCTCTGCCTAAAGTACAAAGTAGACCCATCATTACACTTCAAATTTTGATATTTGATAGGGCTGCTTCAGTTCCAAGATTTTCTTGTGCAACATTGTTCAACGCAAAGGATCGAGCACTAGCTCTCGTCATAGAAGAAGAGGAAGCACATAAATTACTCACAAATTACTTCATTATCTCAATAGTGATTTTTATCACTAAAACAATGTAATATATGTATATACATCAGATTACTGCATGTGCAAATCCATTTTGTGCAAGTTAAAGAGTCCTCAAGCTTGAGGAGTCTAAATAAAAATCTCATACCAATTTTCATAATTTTTGGAAGCCCTTAGATAGTTCAAATTAGAGATAGAACCTATTTTTTAACTATGCCAATCACTAGATGTGAAACCAATCAAAACTAGGCAAAAACTATAAATAGAGCTAGAGAGCTCATTTTGAGGTTGTTGTTATTATTGTTCAGCTTATGAGCTAGTAAGTTGAAGAGCTATTGTAATTGGTGGATGATGAATATGAGCATGAGTATTTTCCTTGCCTTCCATTGATTTCCATCGCCACTTTCCTTGTGTGTGTGTGTGTGTGTGCATGTGTGTGCATGCAATTGCATTTCTCACCATCATCTTCATGCACATCACTTGCTCTTGATCTTCATATTGGCATAACCTCTCCGGGGATTGACAATTATGAGGTGGAGCTCCTCACATTGGTACTCTCCATTGTACTAGAGTGACACCAAATTTGGCATCGTTGCTAGGGAAGAGCTCTAGGTTGAGCGTGTGATGGTAAGTGTGTTGGAGAAAATCATTGGAAGGTAAAATTTCTTTGTTTTTTTGTTGTTTGTAGTTAGTTTTTACACATTTTTACTCTACTTTTCCTCTAGTTTCATTCCACATAATCATCTCAAACTCCAAAAATCACCAAAAATCTCTCATATTCCCTCTTTCTCTTCTCTTTCCCTCATTTGTGTGTGTGTGAAAGTGAGAGAGAGAGATTTTGCAGGTGTTTGTTTGTGTTTTTTGGTGCACTAATCTTGCAGGACAGCCTCTGGACACCACGGATCTGCAGGAACTGTCGTTGAAGCTGACCATCACGACTGTTAGACCAAGGTATGTATTTGGGGAAACTTTTTGCATGAAGGAGGAGCCTAGGTAAGCACTTGCATAGATCCACAATTAGTTTTTTGAAGTTGCATAATTTTCTGACCATCGCGATGATGACACATCATCATGACTCTGTCTGACCATCGCGACGGTCACTAACCATCATGGCAATTGGCTCACGTCATTGCGATTGCATCACACCATCGCAATGGTGACTCACCATCGCAACGGTGCTTGACAATCGTGATCCTGACTGACCATCGTGGTCTTAATCGTCGTCATCTGACCATCGTGACTTGACCATCACGACCGTCAGTGATCATCGTAGCTTGACTATCGTGACTTGATCGTTGCGATCCTCACTGACCATCATGATTTGATCATTGCAACTATAACTCATCGTCATGGTCTTGACTATCATAGCCTGACGATCGTGGTCTTGATCATCGTCATTTGACCGTCGTGACTTGACCATCGCGAGAGTTAGTGATCATCGTATCTTGACCGTCGCATAACTTATGAGATCACTTCTTTTGTCATATAATTACAATCCCATTGGATGAAAGTTAGAACGTACTAGAAGAATGGTGATATGGAGCCACGCCCCCGGATAAAGAAAAAAACAAAAACATACACACATATTTACAACCATACATGGGAATCCTGCTTTTAAACATAACCACTTTAGCTTATATATATATATATACATAGGTAATGATATATAAATTTAGAAACACATTTTCTTAGTTTTCAAACACATAAACAAGGATGGACAAAAATATACAGACGCAAATACAATTCAATTTTATGCACAGATTTAATATCAATGTATATATATTTATGTGGGTAGATGATCTATTACCCTTATCAATCTATTACCCTTATGAATCTATTACCCTTATCACTCAGGTACTTAGGGTATGTTCATGAGTTTTTAGGCTCATATTTATATTTGCACACGTACCCCTTGAACCTAAGGGTCTAGACACTCTCGTAAACATATAAATATATACTCTTATGATGCACATTCAAACATAAATGATTGTCCATGCACAAATGTATAGGCAGAAATACACTCACATTAACTTATTTGCTCGCATATTTTTAGATTCACAAAAGCACATAGGAAAGAACCATTTACTTACCAAAATCTGAAGTAAAACAAAATTGGATGAAAAAGGATGTACAAAAGAAATAAAGCAAATGATTTTAATCAATGTTCAGTAATCCTCTCCCATTCAGATCAGATATATACTCAACTTCTTCAACTTGCAAGTACTTAAAGAGATTAGTCAAATTAAATGCTCACATAAAGTATATTTTTGGGGATATAGAGATAACCATTTTAAAAGAAAGTTTTTAATTTTTTTATATGCCAATCTGAGTGATGAAATCGTTCCGACAAGGCAACCCATAGGAAACTCCAATGGAGTGTATTGTACCATAGAGCACCCATACACTAACCACACTACTCAAGATTGCCCATATAATAAACAGATGGTTAGGCATGGTTACCCTCAGCAATATTAGCCAGGTAAATACCAAGGACAGTACCAGCCATAGCAGTACTACCATCCCCCCCCCCTCATTATCAAGCTCCTTATCAAGCATAGCCTAGAGCCCAACCTATTCTAGGACAACAACCTCCACCCCCTCCGAATGTAGTTTCTGTGAAATATGCCACACCAAAGGAGAATTCAAATATGGAATTAGTACCCATGACCCCTTTGATCATAGACAATGATCCTAATGCAAAGAATTTTGACTCCACCCATGTAGATAGCCCAGCAGCTACTACACAGAGTCACCAAAAAAATTAGACCTTTACTATGAGAATCCTGTGTATGAGCAAAATTGGGAACTGGATTACGCTCAAGTCATGTATACGAACCCCAACCTGAGACCGCAGGCTAGACAACTAAGACCCCAGGGATTTAAGTGCCAAGGAGACCACTTCATATGTGACTATCCACACGCCGCAACTACAGTGTAGTCCCAATAATTCAATATTCAAGGCTTTTTTCTTGAATGTGGAAAGGATCACTTTATAAGAGATTGCCCTAAGAACCCAGCTAATACCTCCATGAAAGTGACCCCACTCGATGTAATAGGAATTGTGCAACACACTGAAGGTTCCATACCCCCGTACATACCCATACAAGCAGTGACTAGAGCCCATGCACAAAGGCAAATGCAACCAGAAACCCTCAAAAAAATAGCTGAAGCCAGTGAAGTAGGAGAATAAACAAGAAAGAAAAAAAGAACCTGGAAAGAGTCACGAGAGTGACATAAGAGAAATTGAAGCAAAAAGATGAACGAGTTAGAGGAAAGCCTAAGGGAAACTAGAGCTAAAATACTAGAAATGGCATCACAGGAGGTTGAACCATGGGTGGTGATCTCGAAACCAGGATCAATACTAGCAAACTCCACCCCCCGAAAACCTTGACATGATGTTCAAAGCTTATCAAGCTAGGATACAAGAAGGACCATGGGTAGGAGAATCCAGCAAGAACTACCCGAGAGCTGACTTAGAAATAGAGAGAACCAAATTGTGCATGAAAATGGTAGAGTTAGCCCAGGTAATGTTTGAGGCATAAGAGTACCTCAATTGGGAAGTTGTGGCCAAGCGTGAGCTACATTGTCAAGTATTACTAGAAAGACTAGGGCAAGTAGCATCTAACACAACAAAAGTCACCTCTAACACAAACTAGCCCACAGAAACCCTTGAAGTCCACTCTATTTGAAAGGGCTACGTCACACTTAGAGAATCAACAAATACGCTATATGGATTCGCATGCCATCTTAAGAGAGATTCAAGAAGAAAGATGGAGGATGGAACAAGAATCACAACAACCTATATTGGAGATTAATGACTCAAGAGAATAGTTCCCTACAGATAACCCATCTATTTATGGAGATCAAGTGGACGATTGGCCTAGTGAGCATACTAGTTTTGAATCCAACTCTTTGCAAGAATCACCTCACTTCACGGGACCATGGGAAGACCGATCAATTCAAGTGAAAGCCCCCACTATTCTAATAAGGGGCAAGAACTTAGTTCTTCCTAGGAACATAGAGGCCATTAGGAACACCAAATTTCAATGCCATTTGACTCTCGACGAGCTATTGAAGATCAAACCAGAACTATGGAAACATGTAGCAAATCAATTCCCAAAGATAGCTACAACTTCCTCTAGACCAAGTGTACGAGGAAAGGTACCTGAAATACCCCTATACAAAGTAGGCGATGTGAGTGAAGGATAGGAAGGTAACACTTATTTGCCCATTACTTACAAAGGTTACACTACCAAAGCCATCCTAGACAAAGGTGCAAGATTAGCTATCGCAACCACTTCTCTGTGGAAGCGTTGGGGGAAACGAGCCCTTATACCTACTAGGATGAAGTTGCAGATGGCAGATGGGCATATAGAAAGACCCTTAGGACTATTGGAAGGAATTACCCTGTCCACTTGTAGAGTAGAATTTGATCACACCTTCGTGATATGTGATTTTGGGAAGAATCAGGCATATGAGATGCTTCTAGATAGACCTTTCATGCGACAATTACAAGTAGTACAAGATTGGGGAACCAACTCTTTGTACTTACAACACCTAGGAGTGACCACGAAAGTGAACCTCACAGACTATTCACATAGGGACATACCACCCTTGCAATGGAATATTGTACATAGGAACGAAGACGAGAAGGAATCGATACATTCCTTAACATTGGATCCATCACGGCTGCATGAGGATACACACATTTGGATGTATAAAATTGTAGCGACAACAAGACCATCAGAAATAGGACACACCTCTAGACCCATTGAGGACCTAGCATATGTGTCAGTAATGTTTCTAAACGAGGAATTTGAACCCTATGGCTAGGCAGAGATTCTTGAGACCATGGATATAGCAATTAATGAAGAACAATGGACCCACCATTGTGATGAAGACAGCTATGATATATCCATCTTCACTATAAACCTTGTAGGGGAAGAGACAGAAATGGATAAACTTGAAGGTGAGATCTTGGAAAGGAGTAAGCAAGTGAACGAGGAAGAATGGGAAGTAGACTTGGACAGACCCGAATGTTCATCGGAAGAGGAATTTTTAGGTTGGGTAGAGGCCATGTCCCCAGACCTCACCACCCCTAGGAAGGAAAAGGATAATTCAAGTCTCAGTCAATGAAATCAAAAGATAAGGAAGGAAAAAAATGTGAACCCAAAGGAAGAAGAACCATTGATGGAAGTGCTAGAAAATTTAAAAAAAATATGCAGTGGAAGAACAAAAAATCATGATAAGAATGCCGAAGAGAGACAAAAATTTGGGAGAAGCTTATGATAATAAGGAAACCACAAAGAAAGTTGTAGTAGCGATTGAGGGTGGAGAAGAACATTGCACGTACATAGGACATGATTCGACTGTCGAAGAGGAAGAAAGTTTGATTGCTCTACTGAAAAGGTATAGGGAGGTGTTTGCATGGAGTTACAAGGACTTGAATGGGGTAGATCCAGATATATGTTCCCATAGGATACCCATGACCGCCGAGGCTAAACCCACCAAGCAAAAGCCCTATACATACAATGAAAACTACGCATTGAAGATCAAGGAAGAAATAGATAGACTCATAGAAGTTGGATTCATCTACGAAATAGAACACACCGAATGGGTGTCCCCTATCATAGTTGTACCTAAGAAGAACGGTAAGTTGAGAGTGTGCATTAACTTAAAGAAAGTCAATGCTGCTATCATTAGGGACAGTTACCCTTTGCCTATTATAGAACACCTGTTGGAAAGAGTCGCAAGCAAGGAAGTGTATAGCTTCCTTGACAAATTCTTAGGCTATAACCAAGTCGCCATTGCCCCCGAGGATCAACACAAGATAGCCTTTGCCACTGAATGGGGTATCTTTGCGTTTCGTGTGATGCCTTTTGGGTTGACGAATGCACTGGCAACTTTCCAAAGGTTGATGTGCCATGTGTTAAAACAATTTTTGAGGAAGAATCTAGAAGTGTATGTGGATGATCTATGTGCTCACTCAGTGCTTAGACCACATCATATCCTTGAGCTTGAATACATCTTCAATAAGTGTCGGGAATATCAAGTCTGTTTAAACCCTGAGAAGTGTGTTTATATTCTAAGACAAGGCAAGATACTTGGCCACATAGTCTTGAAAAATGGAATTTCCATAGACGAAGATAATGTACGTGTAATCAATGAATTACCTAGGCCAAAGAATATAAAAGAAGTACAAGAATTTATGGGCCTTTGCGGTTATTACCGACAATTCGTACACATGTATGCAATCATCCGTAAACCACTCTACAACCTGCTAACAAACTTTGAGTGGAGAGAAGAATGTGAGGGTTCCTTTAGTGAACTAAAATGATGATTGTGTTATGCACCTATTCTAATTGTGCTTGATTGGAATAAAACTTTTCATGTACATGTAGATGCTTCCAATCATGCAATAGTATGTGTGCTAGCACAACCCACGAATGAGGGAAATATAGATTTACCAATTGCATATGGCAATAGGCAATTGAACACCGTAGAGAGGAATTACACCACTACTGAACAAGAGGGGCTAGGAATGGTCTATGTCATTAAGAAATTTTTCCATTATTTATTGGCAAATAAGTTTAAGTTTTTTTTTACTGCCCACCAGGCTCTCTTGTATTTAGTAAACAAGCCCTGCAACACAGGTAGGTTAACTTATTGGTTTCTATTACTGATGGAATATGAATTTGAAGTCGTACGAGACAAACGACGTTATTGAACTTGAAAAGAATAGGTGTGTATTGGCCTTCATTGGAAAAAGATGTCTGACAACTTTGTGATGAATGCCCAAAGTGTAGCAGTAGACCACGGATAGAACACGCCACTCTATACCAAGTGACCCTAACGCCACACTATAGTAAACCTTTAGTCACTTATCTGAGGATGAAGACTTTTCCTGAGGACATGGCGTTGGGTCGTCAGCGAAGCTTAGAGCAAGAGGCTCTACACTACAAGCTCATTGGTGATAATCTATATAAGCGAGAAAAAGACGGTTATCTCAGGATATACATGCATGAAAGTGAATATCTCAATCTTTTGGAAGTTGCACACCAGGGTGTAGCAGAAGGCCATGTTGGACCTAACCTCGTTATTAAGGCCGTACTATTTTCAAGATTATGGTGGCCCACTCTACATATGGATGCCCACACCTATGTAAAATGATGTGACATATGTCAAACAACTTAATATCACATACGCAAGGATGAGATGCACCTATGACCCATGATGGGAGGGCATGCATCCTCAAAGTGGGGAATAGATTTTGTTGGACCTATTAACCCCCCTGCAAGGAACTTCCATGCCAATTATATCATCATTGCCACTGATTATCTTACGAAATGGGTAGAAGTCAAGGCCACAAGGAAAAATGATGCATGCACCACTGTGAAATTCTTGTTCGAGAATGTCTTCACAAGATATGGACTTCCTATCAAACTTGTAAGTGATAGGGGTATTCATTTCTTAAATGAGGTGATTGAATATGTATTACAAGACTTTATGGTAATACACAAGAAATCGGCACCATATCACCCGCAAGCTAATGGATAGGCTGAGAGTACTAATAAGATTTTGTGCAACATCCTAACCAAGATTGTGAACAATAAACGTTTGGATTGGGATCAGAAATTACACCACACCTTATGGGCTTATCGAGTAGCCTATAAAACAATGCTCAATGCCACACCATTCCAGATGGTGTTTTGTCAAAATGTCGTGTTGCCTTTAGACTTTCTGATACCCACACTCAAAATCGCTAAGGAGCATGAGTGGAAGGGCTATGAACTTTCCTCCAGAATACTTGACCTAGAACGATTAGGAGAGACGAGGTTACGTGTAGCAGCAGGCATTTATGTCACTAAGAAGAGACAAAAAGCCTACTTTGATGCTCATATCAAAGATAAAGGGTTACGATTAGGAGATTTGGTGCTAGTTTACACCTTGAACCAACATGCCCGCAAGTTAGAGAAATGAGGATATGGACCCATGAACATCAACAAGATATTGACTAGCGGTGTTGTTCAACTAGTAACTCTAGAAGGTGAAGTAATGCCTAACTATATCAGCAGATTTATAGCTAAACTCTATCAAGAACTCTTAACCGAGGAAATGCTTAATGGCTAATTTTTTCCAAAAAGTGAAAGGAAGAGGAGGAACAAATCAAAGCTGAAGCCATGAGTTGGAACGCATTAGGTGCATGCGACTAAGAAGGAAAGGACTAGGTAGAGAACCTCAACATGAGGATGCTCCAAATATCTAGTAGCTATGTGTCAAATTAGAGGAAGGGATATCCCTAGTATTGTTGATAGGAGACCATTTGTGAAGATCACTCTAGGACATGACCCTAGGTGCACACAATTTAAGGCTTTAATCGACTCTGGTGCAGTGATGAATACCATTAGACTCTCTCTTTGTTTGGACTATGAAGTGAAGCTTATTGATGCATATCTCATAGGATTAGTGTTGGTGCAAATGTCCAAGCCTTCACATTTGGCTTAGCATGGAAGATGATATGTGCAACTATCAGTTGATGAAGCATGTGAACCTTGGCTTGTGACCACTTGATCATTTACAATTTGTAAAAGATTAAGTCATTGAGAGAATCTTATAAAAGTCTATAACTCCTGGAGTTAGAAAGAATACTAGTCACGACTTTGGATTGAGAGAATAACTCAATCATGTCATATAATACATATAGCTCATTGAACATCTCTATCTACTTCTCTGTTATGACTACTCAGAATAATCAACTTTCTCTAGTCATATCTTAGTGAATTCTCAACCATTTTGCATTATCTATAGCTTGTTGGAACCATCTTGACATCAACTTTGTGCTACCAAAATATCAAAGCATTTTGTTCAGCCATCTGGGAGATATCATCATCGAAGTGCTCATTGGTCATCTATTGGTTGGTCCCTAAAAAATCGGGGGTAAGCTTTGGATTGCTAAACTTATTTCTCAAAGTATAGTTTATCATTTTAGATGATTCCACTTGCAATCATTAGCTATCTAAGCTAATTGAATTCCCTCAAAAGGAATTTCATCAATTTTTACTGTAGTGTGAGTACTGAGCAAAAGAACTAGGAGGTGTATAGACTAAAATAGCAAGTTTTGTGATAGTAGATATTCATGAAGTAGTCTGTTTTGATTCAATTGTTCCAAGCATCAACCCCAAAGTACATAGGTACTTTCTTGGTGTCATCTGCAAGCTAAAAGGTCCTACTATATAACTTTGAAATGTATTAGGTTAGGTACCAAGCAGGTTTTAGCAGTACCATCTCACTTCCTCGAGGTAACCATCCATCTCTTCCAACGGTGGTATCAGAGCAAGTTGAGGTAAAATGGGAGATGGTTTTCCTTATTTTGATAAATTGGATAGGAATAATTATCCATCATGGTCCTTGAGCATGAAGACCTATCTATAAGGAAGACATCTCTATGGATACATATCAGGAGATGAGGAGATGCCCATATTCAGAAGCAAAGGTTAACCTACAAGAGAGGAGCTAGAAAGACTCAACTCATGGTGTGCCAAAGATGCTTAGCCAGGTCATATCTAAACTCTATTTCTGACTTCCTTCTTCCTCACAATAAGAATTGCAAAACTTCCCAAGAGACTTGGGATACTCTATCTTCATAATTTTCTTCCAATACAAGAGCTAGAAAAAATCAATTGTGGATTGAGTTTACTACTCAAAGGTGTTGGAGTTAGACGTTTGCGGAAGCACACGAACAGCACAAGGAAGAAGAAGAAGCTTGGAGCACAACACACAAGACTGAATGTATTACTAGAGAATGTACAAAGATAAGTAGCCCATTAGGGCAATAGGCGTATATACAAGCCGAGGGAAAAAAACCTCCTAAAGAGGGAAAAAAGTGCCCCGGCGGTCCTAGAGTGTTCACACACATCACTACCTAAATATATCAACAAATCCCCCCTGGGAGTGATGCGGTGAACAAGGAGCTGGCACTCATGTATAAGGAAGTGCCGAGCTATGTGGAAATCACTCCACAAAAGGAAGTAAGCCCAAAGCTTTGCGGAAAGCTTCAAACTTCTCCCTAGGCAGAGCCTTCGTGAAAAGGTCTGCAATGTTCTCCTGCGTGGGCACATATGCCAAGCTGATCTCCCTAGTAGAGAACCTCTCCCTGACATAGTGATAATGCACCTCAATGTGCTTAGTGCGAGCATGGAACATAGGGTTCCTTGCAACTGCCAATGCGCTCTGACTGTCAGTGAAGATGGTGGTGGCAGAAGACTCGCCAACACCCAAATCAGCCATAAGGCGTCTGAGCCACACACACTCAACAGTCGCTGTGAAAGCTGCCCTATACTCAGCCTCACAACTGGAAGTGGCCACAGTAGGCTGCTTCTTGCTCAACCAAGATATACATGAGCTACCAAGCATGAAGCAAAAACCACTGGTGGACACACGAGTGTCATAGCAACCAGCCCAATCTGAGTCAGAAAAAGCATGCAAATTTGGCGGTAGTGATCCCCCCTTGGGATAAAACAACCCAAGTAGCCGAGTACCACTCAAGTAGCGAAAGATGCGCTTAACCGCTTTCCAATGCGTGACTCTTGGGCAATGCATAAACCTGCTCATCTGTGAGACAGCAAACTGAATATCTGGCCGAGTAATGCATAAGTAAATCAAGCATCCAACAGCCTGCTGATAGAGAACAGGATCAAATGCATCTCCAGCATCATGAAGACTCAATCGTAAACCTGTCTCCATAGGAGTGGCAATAGGCTTACAGTCTTCAAGGCCAAAACGCTGCAATAATGTGTCAATATATTTCGTTTGACACAAAGCCATTCCACCATCAACTTGCATAAACTGAATGCCCAAATAGTGATGCAAATGCCCCAAATCAGACATCTCAAATGAGGCATGCAAATCAGCCTTGAAATCAGCAATATGCTTCTCAAGAGGACCAGTGAGCAGCATGTCATCTACATAGACAACAATGATCAAAAGCACATCATTAGCACGCTTAACATATAAGGTGCTTTCAGTTGGACTGTTCTCAAAACCATGTGCAATCAGATAGGCATGTATTTTCTCATACCAAGCACGTGGTGCTTGCTTTAAACCATATAACGCCTTCTTTAACCTGCACACCTGGTTTTCATGCCCTTTCTGCACAAAGCCACGGGGCTGAAAAACATACACTTCTTCATGCAAGTCACCATTCAGAAATGCTGTTTTAATGTCCAACTGATGTACATTCCAACCATGATGGGCTGCAAGTGCACAAATGCTCCGAACAGTAGTCATACGGCATGTAGGTGCAAAGGTCTCATCAAAATCAATGCCTCTTTCCTGCGCATAACCCTTTGCAACAAGCCTAGCCTTATACCTGTCAACTGTATCATCAGGTTTACGCTTCAGCTTGTATACCCACTTAGTGCCAATGGCCTTCTTGCCAGGAGGCAAGTCACATAAAGACCATGTACCATTCTTCATTATAGCATCATATTCAGATTGCATAGCAGCCATCCAATTTTCTGAATTTTGTGCTTCATCAAAAGAAACAGGCTCATTCTCATCACAGAGACTAGATGCAGCCATAGCATAGCAATCTGATGCAAAGGAGGTACTATGAGAGCCTGAACGAGTACGATATGACAAAGGTGCATCTAATTTGCTGTCACGCAAAGTCTGCACCAGCCATTTTGGCATAGTTTTTGCCTGTTCAATATCAGCTCTCTCATCAACAAGTGCATCATGTAAATCTGCATCAGAAATGGAATGGTCTGCATCATCATATGAAACCTGCAAAGGCTGAGAAGTTGCCTCATTAGGACCAGCGCTAGCCTGTCCCCCTGTAAAAAGAGGCATCAAAGTATCATACATGTCTTTGGAGCTAACAGATGTCTCCTTAGTACATGAAAGCAATGGCTGAATAGCATCTTCCACAAAGACAACATCACGGCTAACCAGAATGCATTTAGTCTGTGGATGATACAGACGATAGCCTTTACTTTCAGAACTGTACCCAACAAAAATACATTTTACTGCCTTATCATCCAATTTTCTGCGATGTTGTTCAGGCACTAATGCATATGCCAAACAACCAAAAACACGCAGATGAGCAACAGATGGCTTGCGGTCATGCCAAGCCTCATATGGAGTGATAGACTGCAATGCTTTGGTGGGACACCTGTTCAGTACATATGCTGCACACATGACAGCCTCAAGCCAGAAACTATGTGGTAAAGCCTGACTTTTGACCATGCACCTCGCCATCTCCATGAGTGACCTGTTCTTTCGTTCAGCAACTCCATTCTGTTGAGGTGTATACGGCACTGTACACTGGTGTTTTATCCCACGTTCAGCCAGAAATGCATTAAAATCTGAAGACATATATTCCCCCCCTCGATCAGAACGGAGGGTGCCCATTTTACATGCTGACAAATTTTCAGCCAAAACCAAAAACTTTTTGAAGCACATGAACACTTCGGACTTTGCTTTGAGTGGATATACCCATGCATGCCTGGAAAAATCATCAATGAAAGTCACGAAGTAAAGGTAATTTCCAAAAGAGGGTGTCTGCATAGGACCACAGACATCACTATGTACAAGCTGCAATTTCTACATAGCCCGAACTGAACCATCTTTTGGAAAGGAAGAACGCTACATTTTGCCCAAAATACAGCCTTCACAAACATGTTTTCCAGGTGCCTCAAGTTTGGGCAAAGAGGACACCATTTCAGATTTCTGCAGGCGTAACAAACTAGCAAAATTCAGATGACCAAAGCGTGCATGCCAAAGCTTTGCATCTGACATAGCCTGAGAATCATGAACTGCACATGCCGAATCATTCACAGATCTTTCATAGTCTATGAGCTTATACAGCCCACGACATAAAATGCCAGAAGCAATAATCACATCGCCATTTGAGAGATCATGGACTGTACACCTGTCATCAACGAATTTCACAACCAAGCCAATCTTGGCTAATGCAAAAACTGATAACAGGTTCTTTTTGATCCTTGGCACAAATAAAGCATCTGACAAAGTGAAAGAACTACCATCAGCAGTAGTCAGAATGATCTTACCTCCCATAACAGGATAAGAGGAGTTATTGGCGCATGTGACAGTATTCCCTGTAGGGACAGGCTCGAGTGAAGAGAAGAAACTGCGCTGCGAGGTAATATGTTTGGTCGCCCCACTGTCAAAGTACCAAACATCTGAGTCTACTGCAGACATGCACTGATCATGAGAAGATGGGTCAAAACTGCAGACAGTAGTAAACGCCCATTCTTCTTCCTGCACAAGATTTGCAGACTCTGTTTTTGGTGTAGAGGCCTCTGCAACAACCATTCCAGCCTCTTTCTTCTTTGCCTCTTTAGCAGTCAGTTTTGGACAGTTCTTTATAATTTGATCATTTCCTTTATAGTACTTGCAGAACAATTTCTGCTTTTCTGATTTCTTCTCATCTTTATCCTGGTTCTTCGATTGTGTAGCATTTGCAGATTTCTGCTTACTAGTAGAAGAGCTCCATTTTCCTTTGCCCTTCTGACTAGCCAGGAAAGCTTGATCTGCAACACGCATAATGGACCTGTTCTGCCTGGATTGATCTTCCTGCAACAGAACAGAGACTAATTCCTCAAATGACAAGGCATACGGATTGCCTTTCATCATCAATCGAAGAGTAGAGGCAAAACTCTGATATGAATCAGGAAGGCCATTCAGAACGGTCTGCACAAGTGACCTATCTGGTATAACCTCATCAACAGAAATCAATTGTTCCTTCAGGTCTTTGATCTTTAAGAAAACTGTCCATCGAATCACCTTCATTCATGTGCTCACTCTCCAACTGTTTTCGGAGGTAAGCAACACGAGCCTCATTCCTAGCCTGGTACAAAGTGGTAAGTGTATCCCAAGCATCCTTTGTTGTTCTGCAAGAGCGAATGTGAGGAATAATGGCACGTTTGACAGACAAAGCTATCAATGCATGTGCCTGGGCATCTCTGCCATCCCAAAAAATCTGCTCTGTAGTAGGTGCAACAGAAACAGCAGCACGAACAGGAATATGCGGAATATCATCTTCGACACCATCTTCATCAGCTCCAACACCTGTATTTGCAGTACCTGTCGTTACAGGTGTAACAGGACGTCTTTCAACACCCTGCACAATGTTCCACAATCCTTTTGCAACCAGTACATGTCGCATCATATAAGCCCATAATGGGTAGTTGGTACCATCCAACTTATCCTCAACAGCCAACATACGAAATACATCACTGCTTTCAGCCATGGCCGGTGACTAAAATACCTTGATGCAGAAAATTGATTGGATCTCAAAAAGTTGAACAGAACTGCCCAGACGAGTTCTGCTAGACCTGTAGCAGACTTCGAGACGCTTAAATTGGCGAACAGAAACTGGTATATACCTTTGGCACAAAAGGACGAAATAGCCTGCACAAGCACTGCGATAGTGCGTTCGGAGGCCGAAACGAGCTCAGATAGCGATTTCGGCACCACATAGCGAAGCTGATTTGATCTCGGAAACACCCTGAGTATGCTCACCAAATTTTGTGCGAATCTGAGGCTGTAAACGGAGGAGTGTCGACGGCGCCCTAGAAGAAGCAACGACCTGCTCTGATACCAATTGTTGGAGTTAGACGTCTGCGGAAGCACGCGAACAGCACAAGGAAGAAGAAGAAGCTTGGAGCACAACACACAAGACTGAATGTATTACTAGAGAATGTACAAAGATAAGTAGCCCATTAGGGCAATAGGCGTATATACAAGCCGGGGGAAAAAAACCTCCTAAAGAGGGAAAAAAGTGCCCCGGCGGTCCTAGAGTGTTCACACACATCACTACCTAAATATATCAACAAAAGGAAGCAACCTAAGCAAACTGTTTCAGAGTATGTGACCAAGGTAAAGGATGTGGTTGATCAATTGGCAAACAGAGGAGACTAGATTTAAGAGGAGCAAATAGTAAGATAAATAATCAATGGCATCAAGGCAGATGATAAGTGGGAATCTTTCACAACTTGAATGGATCTCTACATGGATATGCAAATCTGTGATCTTACCACTCTCATGGGACAACTCTTTACCCATGAAGCTAAGCTCAAAAAAAATGATGAACCATCAAGAGGTAACAATTCCTCTACCCTCTATACAGATAAAGGAAAGTCTAAGGATAAAGGAAAGGGCAAGAAAGTTGAAGATGAAGGTGCTACTTCTCAAGCTAACTATGCAGGAAGAGGTAGGAATTCAAGAGGAAGGGGCAAAGGAGGTAAGCAAGGTAGGGGGAGACATTTCAACTCTTCCCCATGCAATATATGTGGACTATCTAATCACAAAATAGATGAGTGCTATAGGAACTTCAAGAACCAGAGAGGACATTAGGGGAAAAAGTGAGCCTTGCATGGGCCTTGTAAGGATCCCTAATTTTCAGGGATTAAAAAGCTTAATCTATGGGTTTTAGCAGGCACACAAGACCACCATGGTATTTTGGAAAAAAATAATAGGATAAAATTTTTTGAATTTGAGCTCTAAGGCATGAGGATTCCTGGCCTTTGGATCCTTCTAATCAATGGCTTAATTTAAATGCCATGTGAGAGTAGAGAGAGAAGGTGTCAGACTCCATGGGAGTGGGGACAAGACTTGTGCTCAGTCTCTGCAAAACATTAAGCCATTAGATCATCAAGGATCCGATGGCTGCATGCATTTCCCGCTGATCTGTTTTCGAAGGTGATGCAAAGTCGTTCGATTTCAGAGCCCATCTGATGGCCAGATTTTAAAGGTGCTTTTCTCTCTTGTGGAAGCAATCTCAGCCATTTGTTCATGGCTACATCCAATGGTTATCAATGCAAGCGCCCAAAATTCAAAGAATTCAACATTCACCGTTCAATTTGACAGCCCATCCGATGGCTCACGGCAAAAGGTGCATTTTCTCATGATTGCTTCAATGCTAGCCATTCGATTTGAAGCCAATCCAAGGGTCCAAGTCCATAGATGCCTTGACTTTTTTCATTTAATCTTGACCTTTAGATCTTCTGGAAATCCAAGGGCTCTAAATGATTTTTGAGCCTCTCAAATCCACTCTCTAAAGAAACCCATGAGTTCTAGATGGTTTTGTCATCTTTGACCACCCGAAAACAAGGGAAGCCTATGCCTACCCTATGTGATTAAGAGACTAGATTGTGGCCACCACCCTCTTCTGATTGGTCCATCACTAACCTCTCCTTAATCTAAAAGGCCCATGTAGGTTCATTTTTTCCCCTAATGAAGAGGATTTCAAAGAGGTGGCTACTCACAATCAAGAGGAAGATTCAACCATAATCAAGGATACAATCATGCCTACAACAACAACTACAACAACAATTATCAAGGAGGATACAAATCAAGAAAAGACTTCAACAATTATACAAAGGATCAAGAGGATTCTCTTCTCATTATGAACATGACTTCAAAACAAGGTATGAATGATGAGCACCTCTTCTATATTGACTCAGGATGTTCAAACCATGTAGCAAGCAATGTAACTCTCCTTTCTGATCCATGTAGCAAGCAATGTAGCTCTCCTTTTTTATCTTGAAGAGCCCAAGGGAAAGCACCAAGTGCAAATAGATGATGATACCAAGCATTCAGTTGTCAAGGTAGGAAATGTCAAAACTTCTGAAGGTTAGGTTCAATAAATTTGGAGCTTTTGTGGAGGATCCCCAACATGGATACTACATGGGGCCCTATGAAAGGCTGATAGATAATGAGAGCACCTTTAGGTAGGTTAAAAGATGAATTATGAGAACTTTTTCATAGGAAGTACTGAATTTTTCTTCAATCTAAGATTACATTCACACATGCACTAGTGGTATTGTTGAAAGAAACCATATTTATGGAAAAGAATGGAAAACAAGTGGTATACCCTACAATAAACAAATTACAAGGAAACATGGAAATAGATTTTGCAAAATAGGTGAGGATGTTCAAAAAGTTTCAATAGATAAGGTTGGAAGAGTATACTAGGGTAGATGAAGGTAATATGTGTCTTCATATTGAATGTAATGGGTAGGCGGTTGAATCCATACTTGAAAGCATGGCAATAGGAAATAAAAGGATTTTGGAAAAATGGGGAAAAATATCCTTGGGACCTACTACATTGAGACTTTATTTAGTAGATGGAGACATTAAGAATCTTGTATGTTTATGGCAAGGAATGAAATTAGTAACTTTCGGCAAAGAATTCAAACATGCATTGACCATTTGTAATTTTCATAAAGCAAGTGAGTATGAAACAATCCTAGGAATCCTTCCATGCAACAAATGAAACTATTTCAAGATTGGGGAAGTAATTCTATTTATTTGCAACACTATGGAATTACTACTAGGATCGATTTGGAAAATTTTACACAAAGAGATATTCCTTTGATAGAGTGGAATGTTGTCCATCAAGATTTACTGACTATGAATATGAGTCAAAAAGTTATTGGCCAAGTGATGATGCTAATCTTGGGGTTTCCAAATTAATCAAGTGCAAGGAAGAACATCAATTGTTAGACATGAGAAGATTATATGGAGGAATTTTTAGACTTCTAGATGATCAGGCGTAAATGAGAATTGTGTTTCAAGAGGAGAAATTTGAAAATTTTGGATGGGCTGATATTTTAGCAGCCTTAGACATAGAATTCAATGAGCAACACATGATGGAACATTGTGATGAAGATGGGTATGATCTATGGGTGTGTTCATGGTATTTATCATTGTAGAATTAGAAGAATAAAAAAAATGGGAAAACCAAAATACAAGAATAATGATTCAAAGGAGATTCTTGGGTGGTGGATCTAGACTTCTCAACAAAGCACAATTTTTTGGAACAAATAGGTGCTAAATGGAGAATATAAGAAGATAAAAAAGAAGAATCATTGTTCAAAATCATAATAATGATTGAAAAACTTGCCTAACAAAAGGAATAAGACAATAAAACAATTTTTGAAACACCAAAAAACTTCATAAGCCAAATGCATGAAGGGTCCTGAGCATCATGCCAAAAAGGATAGCCACTTCAAGAGAAGCATATGAAAACAAGGAACATACAAAGAATGTGGTAGTGATTATAGAAAATGGCAAGAAAAGGTCCACATACATAGGAAACAATGTCATAGAAGAGGAAGAAGAGATGCTCAAGGGACTACTGACGAATTATCGGGTTGTTTTTACATGGACACATATGGATGAATCCTAATATATGTGTAAAAAGGATTCCCATGACCCTAGAAGCAAATCCAAGCAAACAAAGTCCATGTATATATGGTAATACATATTTGACCATAATGAAGGAAGAAATTGATGAATTAATTTTGGCGGAATTCACATGTTAGGTGAATGCATTGACTAGGAGTCTCCCATTGTGGTAATGCTCAAAATAAATGGAGAATTGAAAGTTTTTGCTATTATGGCCTTAGTTTCTTGGTCTTTTTTTCTTGGTTAACCATGATGCCCATCTTGGTCAAACCCATGGGCTTAGTTGTTATTGTTTTCTATGGCCTTAGTTGCTTGGTTAACCATCATGCCCATCTTGGTCAAATCTATGGGCTTTTCCTTCCCCATAGGACCCAATGTTCATGAGACTCTTTGCTGATGATACAAATCATTTTGCACATAAAGATCTGGATACTCCACCTTTTGGCAATGTCTAAATACATTGTGTGTTGCGTTCATGTCTAGAATAAACCACTCAAAAACCACTTTCAAGGCTATTTTTGGGTAGCCTCCACAATTTCTTATTGTCCAACGATGTTAAAAGCTCCCCATTGGACAAATATTTTGTATGTTTCAATGGGCTTCAATGTTTCGATGGCTCTATAGTGGGATTGGGTTCTTTTTAAGCTCGAAACTAAACTAGCTTACTAGAAAAGCTTGCAACTCAACTTGGCAAGGCATTCTATGGTGATCAACATGTTCCTTCTTGAATCAGTTATTTATTCTTTTGCATTTTGGAGACCAAAAGGCATAGATTTAGCTAAATTCGAAATAAGTTGCATACATTTCCTTTAGATGTGTGATCCCAATAAGAAACGCATGACCAAAATCAAATGGGATATATGTGCAAGATAGAAAGATTAGAGCAGTTTGAGCACGTGGAGAAATGAGGAAGCTTGATAGGCCAAATTGAATTTTAGAAACAAAATTCTCTTAAACTTCTCAGTCTTCCACGATAGAAGGGACATGATTTACTCACTCTATTGTTCTCCTCTTTTCTGGTGACTCCCATAGGCTCAAAATTGGTCTGCTCATTCTGAAACAGTTGCAACAATGTGAAACCATACTTCAAGGTCAATGAGGGCTGGAAGTGGGTAGCTCATATTAGCCAAAAAGTTCTATCTAGTTCCCCATTGATGGAATAAAGGAAATAGATTCTGAGAAACTCCAAAGGTCAAAGAAACTATGCAACAACGGGTTTCCTATGTGGAAGCACCTCTAGAATCAAGGCAAAATACATTGGATTAGATTCAAGAACATAGGGCGAGCTAGGAGAGTTGATTATGAAGATTGGTGCTTGTTAAGGCACAATCAATGCTTGGGAAAACTTGAATGCTTGCCTCCTTCTCAGTTGGGATCCCTCATGGATTGAAGGGTTGAGTTGTCTTAATAGCGACAGCTTGGATAAGATATCAAGTATCAAGAAGAACATCAATCTTAATATCTCACTTCATAGGAGGTGGTGTTTGAACTACTTATGAATCAAATGGGATTTTAAGTTCATGGATGTGTGGAATCCCCTCATTGAGAATAAAAAGTGGTTCTTATGTGTTAATTCTATGCTAGGGTATTTGGACTAATTTCAAAGCTAACAAAATTTTCAAATTGCATTCATGGTGTAAGTGCTATCTCCATGGTAAGGAAGCCCTCAGTCACCTCTTCTTTTTATGCCCCAGGATTCTCTCAATCTATTAGGCTCTTGGCAAAATATTGGTTTTCTAGAGTCGAATCAATTGGAGGCAAGAGAAACAATCGACTACTCAATGGTTTTGAGGAATGTCATCATGGATGAAGCTCTTTGGAATATATGGAAAAAAAAGATGGGTTGCCAATTTCAAAACCCTCCAAAAGAATGTTCAATTGAATAATGTTTTGGTCTTTTATGTAGAAGACTTATAATTGTAAGAAGTCCCTTCCCTTCAGACACCATGGGGTGCTTGTATTTTTTAAAACAACAAGATCAAAAGTAAGTGAGTCTCCCATGAGGGGGAAGAAAATATTATTAACTTTCTTTGTAAATGTCTCTAACACTCTTGTACTTTTTTGCTTTTCCTTAATTTAAAGTGAGTTTGTAAAACCAACGTTCATACCCATGAAGGCAATCATAAGTACAGAATTATATGATTTGATAAAAAAAAATTAGTGAAAGAGGAGTGCGACCATCCTTTTGAGTTAAATAAAAGGTTGATTTTAACTCATATCCTCAAAGCACCAAATTGGGAAAACATAATTCGTGTACATGTTGATGCTTCCAAACACGATATAGGTTGTGTGTTGGTGCAGCCCACAAAGGATATAAAGAAAGATCAAACATAGCCCATGCAAGTCTTCAAGCCAAGAGTCTTCAAAATAATTACACAACCAAAAGAGAAATCTTAGGAATGGTGTATGGGGTTAATATTTTTAGACATTACTTGCTAGAAAGAGAATTCAAGTCCTTTGTTGACCACTAGGTTTTGTTATATCTAGTAAACAAACCATGTAAGCATGGGAAGATTAGGAAGGTGGTTTTTGTTCTTTATGGAATATGAACTTGAAGTTAAAATGTTTGAATATTACTTGCTAGAAGAAGAATTCAAGCACTTTGTTGACCACCAAGTTTTTTTATATCTAGTAAACAAATCATGAAGCATGGGAAGAATAGGAAGGTGGTTTTTGTTGTTGATGGAATATGAGCTTAAGTTGAGAAATTAATACATGTTCTCAATTTTGGACTAAATCATACTTGGATTCACACTAATAAAAGAGAAATATACAGACCACAAAACCACCATGTTATGTGGGCGTGTTTTATATATATATATATATATATATATATATATATATATATATATATATATATATATATATATATATATATATATATATATATGTGTGTGTGTGTGTGTGTGTGTGTGTGTGTGTGTGCGCGCGCGTGTGTGTGTGTATGTATGTATGTATGTATGTATGTATGTATGTATGTATGTATATATATATATATATATATATATATATATATATATATATATATATATATATATATATATATATATATATATGTGTGTGTGTGTGTGTGTGTGTGTGTGTGTGTGTGTATGTATGTATGATTATGTATGTATGTATGTATGTACGTATGTATGTATGTATTTATGTATGTATGAATTTATGTATGTATGTATGTATGTATGTTTGTGTGTATGTATGTATGTATATGTGTATATATATGTATGTATATGTGTGTGTATATATATATATATATATATATATATATATATATATATATATATATATATATATATATATATATATATATATATATATATATATATATATATACACACACATATATGTGTGTGTGTGTGTGTGTTTGTACACACAAATATGTGTGTGTACATATGTGTAGAGAGAGAGAGAGAAAGAGGATCAAACAACCATATTTTCTTATTGGATAGGAGATGAAGAATGGATAATGCTTATCAATGGAGCATAAAATGGTCTTGAAGAAAGGCACAGCTTGAAGAGTAGCAATATTGAAGAATCCAAAGGGTAGTGGTTTATTTGCCAGATATGGATAAAGATGATCATGAATTCACTAGAAGATGTGTGATGCCATCAAAATCCAGCCATATATAACATGACCTTGTACCAACTAAGGGTGGTGCCAAAGTGCAGCATGCCCATAGTGAACTTATTGAAAAACATGTATATCGAGAAGGAAACACTTTAGTTAGAAGAAGAGTAGTAGAAGAAGAGAAACAAGATTCTTCAATATACTATCAAATTGAATGAGAGCTTATGATATTGAATCACATTTCAATACGTTTCCAACCATGCACTTGAGAATTATATAGAAGATAGTATCGCATATTTAGTAAAAGAATTATAAAAAACAAAAATGAGGTGTACTTTAAGTTTAAAAGAATTGTTGCAAGAAAAACGTCACTGATGGAATCACATAGAAAGTTGATTGCACTTAAAAAAAGTGAGCACATAGAGAAGATACATCTAAACTAGGACATTTGTGACAAAAAATCCATATAAATAAAGTTGGAGACTATAAAAAGGATGATGAAGGCAATGCTTGGCTGTCTATCTCATATAATGGATATGTTATAGGAATCATTCTAGGTATAGAAATAGGTGTATCCACTTCCATAAAAGAATTATGGGATAGAAGGGGAATCTCTACTTTGATGCCAAATAGAGTGAAACTTCAACACATCAAAGGAATTGTAGAAAGTCCAATGGATTGGTTGGAAAACATACATTAGCTCTCTACCAATTTGATGAGGCTAATACTTATGAACTAATTCTAGGTAGGCACTTTCTAAGATGAATTAAGTTAGTTCAGGGTTGGGGAAGTTACTTAATGTATCCATCAATTTGGAGTGACCACAAAAATATGTGCTTCATTGCAATGGAATTATATCCACCAAGTTGTGTATGCATTATCCTTACATAGTTTCAATGTCAGTCATCCTTCTACGTGAGGGCATACAATTGTGGTTATACAAAGGGCGAGAGAGAGAGAGAGAGATAGAAAGATATGAAGGAAAAATAGTGGATAACTTATATGGCATTAGGCACAAGAAACCAAGATCCATACTTGATCCTTCTTCACACCTAAGAAGTTTAATGGCAAAAAATTTGAGCTACACTATTGAAATCAAATTCAATCTCTCTTGATATATTGGTAGATGAACATGTAGTGCAAAAATTTTAAGGTGAAAGTGAATATGCCTTGTTCATCACTAGCAAAAATGCATACCAATAAAGCACGCCTTTGATAGATATAAACAAGGTCTATTGAGGATTTAAAACAATAGAAGGGAGGGAGTCTTGCATGAGGCAATGACACAAAAAACATGTAAAGGAAAAAGGACCAAATAAAATGAAGATATGCGGCTACCAAGATAATATAAGGCACAAATGCCACAAATTATTCATAAGAGCCTTGTAAATCCATCATAGTCCTCTTAAAGTGTGTCCAATTTGGTTGAAGCAAGCTAGGTAGATCTGATTCATTAGTAAGGATTTTTGTCTTAGTGTGGCCTCAAATATGAATAGACATGTCATTCGTAAGAGAACTTTTGGTTATATGAGATAGAGGGTTCTTTTTTTAATTCGCATAAATGTTATTCTTTGTAATTTTTTAAAAATATTTCTTCTTGTTTTGGATTTCTGTACACTAATTTATTGTTTATCATCATATGATATACATTTTTTTTTTTGTTTGGTGCATGACTGTGGTTTTTTTCTACTTTTTCACATGCTTCATGATTCATGCAACCTTTGAGAGATCATAATTTTTGCAAGAAAATAGTATATTGATTGTTGCTATGCATATACCAAGCATGATGTGTTTTCCTTGGGATTTGGTAGATAAATGATCATTTTTATATACGAAACTCTTGAAAGATTGTTTATTTCCTTCAACAATTGCTCACTCCTTTAACCATCATTAATTGCTAGTAGAAATCATTTTCATGAGAAATTATTAAGTAAGTTTACTTGAAATGTTGTTGCTAGTAGAAATCATTTTCATGAGAAATTATTAAGTAAGTTTACTTTCGTTTGTAAGAACCTTTCACTAGAACTAGTTGAGTCAAAATTATCCTTGGACTAAAAATTTGAAGGCCTTGATCCACTATTTTATGTGAGTGAGAAATCAAACAAAAACTAGGATCATTTTAAATAAAGAATTCAACATTGCAAATAGTCTTTAATTTTGTATATCTAACCAAGAAGGTCCAATGGGGCTCATGATTTTTATATAAGTGACTATGTTCTCTTTGGAATCTCCATCTTTACACATCATTCATCATCTCATACTTTTCATGGTTTTTTTAATGTATTTATTCACTTTTACTTTCATAATTAGTAGTAGTGGTAGCATAAGGTGGAAGTTATGTACAATTTTTATAGAGCCAGGAGTGTGGATAAAGTATGTGAAGTTGAGGTTAAAGTTTCAAATTCAAACTTTGTGTGTCATTCTTCTTTTCTTTGTTTATAGTGATCATTTAACCATTCACGCAAATCTTGAGTAAGAACTTTAGAGGTATTGAAAAAATACAAGTTCTTAAAAAGTTTCTAATTATAATTTCACTTGGCTAGGTCTCTTGGTGATAGGAATTGATAGTGATAAGGAAAAAGAACTTCAAAAGTGGCATCCCATGACTCTTGATTACAATGTACACTTGGAACTTGTAGCTCTGGGTTTTTCCTTAGTATTTAAAATTCTTGATACATGTTTCTTCAAATTATTTTACCAATTAAAAAGAGATTTCATCTAGTCCAAGTTGGATATATTGATCATGGCTAGTGCAATCTCTAGTTGCTGATTGTAAGATGAAACTTCTTATTAAAATTCCTTGATAAAATATTACAATGAAATAATTTAGTTCTCCTTTTGTAGAAAGTGATTTATTCTTGATTAGGTCGTAGAGAAGTGCAATGTGCACTATTCCTCAGGAAGGATCTAGAGTATTCTAGACAAGTACACTTTAAACATCTTTCCTAAAACCACATACACCTAAAATAAATAGTACTAAATATCATGGATATTTGATATAGTATACAATGAGAAAATGACACAGGGAGATAAGCAATTCTTGCTTGAGAGCTGAGAGCAGGGTAATCTCAACATCTCATGGATCTAAATCATCCCAATAACTCAAAATGCTTCTCCCCATTTATAATAAATTTATTCTTCTTTCCCTTGGATCTCCCCTTTCTTTGGTCCTAATCTTTTTATAGGAGATCCATGATATTCCTTGTTTTGTTGGTGAGAGTTCTTGGATTGATCGCCAAAATGATGCATTCATTGCAAATACCTATGTCAAGAGGAAGGAAGTTACCCCCTTTGGTATGCAATTAGTTTCCTAGGTTTAGTGCTTGCTCTTATTCAATTGTACTTTTGCTCTAGCTAAAATCCTCCTTTGAACCATATGCACGTTCAAAATTCTCAACTTGTCCATTAATCGGGGTCAAGACATTGGTCTAATCACATACAATGGAGTGGTGGTCATCCATCCTAATCCTTGCCATCTTTGGTCCATTCACCACGTGATCCTTGTCTTTCCAAATGATCCTTTATTACTTTTGATCCCTTGAAGTCAACTAAAATTGTTCTACCTTATAGATTGTTGGCCACTATTGGCCTCTCCACCCAAAGAGGAGAGAAATAGTGAAAGTATGGAATTACTCAATTTAATTATTTCCTTTATTGTCACCCTCTTTTTCTTATTAACATACACAAAATATGTGAATGTATAAAATGGAAAGAAGATAATGACTGGAAACTGAACTAAAAACTACAAGTAGGAAAAGATATGGGAATAAGACCACAATAACAATGGAGACTAATATGTGGACTAGCCTAAATGGATAGGATGTGGAAATGAAAATATGTAGGATATACTATGTGGAAGTGAAAATATCACTAATCTTGTCAGCTCCCTTAGAACACGTGGACATATCCCTAATCATGTCTTCTCTACATCCCTTAGAACACGTGGACATATCCCTAATCATGTCTTCTCTACATGGTTAAATTTATTAATTCATTTAGGAGCGAGGGTTGAATGGGTGATGGGTTATTGCCTATAGAATCTTGTCACATCTAGAATCATAGTATTTGGGAGTAATAAAAGAAACCACGCTAATAGTTCTTTGAGAAGGTATGTAGATAGGTGAAAGGCAAGGAGCCACATTGGTGATAGGTGGCTGTGTTGAAAGGGTAGATGGGATATGCGAGTAGAGAATATGTAGAGGTGATACTATTGCATCGGATGGCATGTGAGATACTGCATTTATGAAGAAGGGACACTGCTTTAAGGGACACCCAATAATAGATGCATTCCCAAAATCAAATGATCTATATGTGCAACACACAAAGATCAGGGTGGTTTGGCCACGTGGAGCGATTTGGAAGCTTCCTAGGTCAGAAAAAAATTTAGAAACAAAATTCTCTTACAGTTATTGGTCTTCCAAGGTGGAAGGGACTTGATTCACCCACTCTATTGTTCTCCCTCTTTGTAGTGACTCCAATTGGCTGAGACTTAGTCTGCTCATTGTGAAACATTTGCAACAAGGTGAAACCATATTTGAAGATCAATGAGGGTTGGAAGTGGGTATCTTGACACTCAAGGTCAAGCACAATGCAAAGGAATGCTTCAAAGAAGTGGACACACGTCAAATTTTCAGAAGAAATCCCTATAAAAATAGTGATTTTCATCACTAAAAACCATTGTAAATATCATTTCACATTTTTTCAACTCCATTTTTTCTAAGCTGAGGAGCCATAGAGCTTGAAGAGTATTAGAAGTATCTACCTAAAAATTTTCATAATTTTTAGAGTCTATTTGAGCCCTCAAATAAGCCCTAGAATCTAACTTTTAACTAGACTGAACACTAGCTCTAGATAGGGCCAAAACTAGTCAAAAAACTATCAAAAGAGCTAGAGAGCTCATTTTTAATAGAAAGTTTTCCATTGTTCCTCTCTTTGATCTTGCCTTGTGTGTGTGTGCATGCTAGTGTGCTTCTCACCCACACATTTGTGCCTTCACATGCTCACGGTCTTCATACCAGTCCTCACGTCTCCGCAGATTGACAAGTAAAAGATGTGGTGCTTATGCTTTAGCTACACCAAATTTTGGTGCTGTTGTCGGGGAAGCATTGCTCGAGGACAAGTGTTATGATGGTAAGATCGTAAATTTGCAATGTTGGGAGGTAAAAAATAGTCATTTTCTATTCATTTTCTGATTTTTCTTCTCCATCTTCATCATCACCATCTTCATCCATCTTCATCTTCATAGAATTTTTTCGTCTTTTAGTGCATTTCATCATTTCTCATGTGTGGAGTGCAAGAAAGAGCTAGAAAGTGCTTGGGAGTGCATGTGCTTGTGTTTTTCATGATTTTTTGCACATTTGGGACTTGACACAAAAAAATTCAAAATCCTCACCTAAAAATTCAAAAAATCATGACTTTCTCAAAAAATTGTGATTCTCTAGAAAATTCAAAATTTTTTCTCACCTAAAAATTTTTGAGAAAATCATGATTCTCTGGAATTGCACATTTTGAGAAACTTGTGATTCTCTACATTTTGGAGAAAATTGAGAAATTCATGATTCTCTGCATTTTGGAGTTTGAGAAAATTGCAATTCTCTAGACTTGGGGATTTTGAGAAATTCATGATTCTTTGCATTTTGGAGAAAATTAATAAATTCCTTATTCTCTCCATTTTGGAGTTTGAGAAAATCACGATTCTCTAGACTTGGGGATTTTGAGAAATTCACGATTCTCTGCATTTTGGAGAAAATTGAGAAATTCTCGATTCTCTGCATTTTGGAATTTGAGAAAATCTTGATTCTCTGAACTTGGGGATTTTGAGAAAATTGTGATTCTCTGCATTCTAGAGAAAATTGAGAAATTCATGATTCTTTACATTTTGGAGTCTGAGAAAATCATGATTCTTTAGACTTGGGAAAATTGAGAAATTCATGATCCTCTAGCTTGTAGATTTTGAGAAAATTGCAATTCTCTAGGATTGTGCATTTTGAGAAAATCATGATTTTCTGGACTCGAGAAATTTGAGAAATTTGTGATTCTCTAGATTTTTGAGTTTGAGAAAATCATGATTCTTTGGACTTGGGAAATTGAGAAATTTTTGATTCTCTGGATTTTGGAGTTTGAGAGAATCACGATTTCTTGGACTTAAAGATTTGAGAAATTTGTGATTCTCTGCTTGGTGATTTTGAGAAAGTCGCAGTTTCTTGGGCTTGGTGATTTTGAGAAAGTCACGATTTCCTAGGCTTGGTGATTTTGAGAAAGTCTCGATTTCCTGGACTTGGTAATGCAAGTGATCTATCAAAAATATTATGTCTAAATCTTGATCTAATTATGGGATTTTTACAGGTGTATTAAGAGCATCCAAAGGAGTTTAGAGCAAGGCAAAGTGAAGCACAAAGCGAGAATTGGGGAGCACAATTATTGGGCATCAAAGCATTTTTTTGGAGCATCAAACTTGAGGTTGGAAGAACACTAAACCCTCTTTGTCAATTCTTAGCATAGGCTAAATTCAAGTACTGATACTAATTAATTAGGGTGACGATAAGCATGACATAAGTCCAAGAAAACCATAATTTCTCAAGTTAAAGCATAGCTAAAATATTGTTGCAATAAAACCTAAAGGAAAAGGAATTAAGTGGATCGATCACATCTCAAAGTGCGAAAAACTCAAGTACTCCTAATGACTACTAGCCAAGATTATACGAGAGAGAAGATCTATAAAAGAACAAGTAATTGATTCAAAGGAACATTGCAACATGGGTGTACTTGGGAAAATTAGGACTAGTAGAAAAAGCTTATGAACCTTAGGTCAGGCATACACTTAGGCCGGGATAGACAAAGCATTAGATCTTCTGAAGCTAATGTCAATCACACACCTAGATCGTGGGCACAACAACTTAGTGATTATCCTTACGTGCTCAATTCAGAAAAAAAAGATTCAGAAATTTCTTTTAGCATGGAGAGACCTACAAATAGCCCAAGTACTACTAATTTACAGACACTAGAAGGTCCCTATAAGACACAATTGGAGTATATAAGAACCAACCAATTAGGCGCATGCATCTATGAGGATGGTCTGAGGTGATCCGTTGTCCAACTCAAAAATCCAGATCAACCCTTTGGACTTGAATGTCTAGTGGTTAAATGCGAAGAGGGCTCATACATTGACAAGCAAGGAACCATGTATGTGGTTACGATCTTACCAGGCAGGAAAGATGAGTTTGGAAATATCATTCCCAAGAATGAGATAAGAGACCTAGGACGAGAACCCAAGACCCCTAGCGGAAAATTGGTCTTAACCAGAATACTCACACCATAATGAATTCCCTAGAATAATAAAAGCATGGAGTTGTGCTAGAATAGTGAGATAGATGAAGCTTTTTGTAGATTTAAGACTAATCAACCTAGTAGAATCGGAAATGTGACAATATATGAATTTAAAGATCCTAATACCCTAGGCAAAGTAGTCTACTTAGACAACACATGGGAGAGAGTGTTCGTGGTCATAGAACCTAGCAGGCATGCATACACTTGGCAAGGAGAATCGATTTTCCCTCCACCAAGATCTAATGTTTCCCATGGCCTCCAAGGTGTAGGATCATCCAAAGCTCATGAAGCACAACAAGAAAAAACAAGAGAGAACCCTGAGGTTAGTTGTGCACACACAATGGGTAGAGACATATCAGAACTTGAAAGTGAAAGAGCTGAAAGAGAAAGACAATGAGCACATAGGCAACAAAGAGACGAACATAATTTTCCATTGCCTAGACCCCGAGAGTACCCAAGAACTCTTAGACCCTCTCAAGTGGTCAAGACAATGAAAAACTACTTTGACATGTCAAGAGATCCTTATGATCATGTGGCCGAGTTCAAACAAGTATTAAGAGTTGAACAAGTCGAGGAATTTTTCACCCAGTTCGAGGCATTTGGTTTGACTCTCAAGGGTACTACCTTAACTTGGTTTCAGCCCCTAAATAGTCGCAATTACCAAAATATAGATCAACTCCTAGAAAAATTCATTGTAGAATTTTCCAAGAGTCACATCAGACATAACACGTCATCATTGATCCACAACTTCAAGCAGACACCCCAAGAAACAGTTCAGCTAGCAGGATGGAGGTTTAAAGAGTACGTGGAAAGATGCCCCACACCTGAATTACCTACACAAGCAAAATAAGTTTCCTTGTTTTTAGATGGACTTCTAAGCAAGAAACTTAGATCATATGTATATCTCAAGGAGCTAGGCACACTAGATCAATTCTTGAGAATGTGCATTGACATAGAAGACAACTTGGGTGAGGAGTCAAAACTCTATAAGGATTATGGCAGTTCTACTAGCCACAATGCTAGACCTTCCACTGAGATAGATGAGATAGCAGAGTAGGTTGCCAAGAAGCTCAGAGTTCAAAATAGACAAACACCAAGGGTCACTGCATTGAAGCGATGTTATACTTGTGGAGGCAACCACATGGCTAACATATGCCCATTGCAAAATTAAAACATGAGAGAAATGAACGCTCCATATTGCACTATTGAGAGGAAGTACACAAACCACACGGCTCAAGATTATCCCTACAATCGGCAGGCTATTAGACAAACTTATTATCAACCTTACCAACAAGGTAGGTATCAGAACCAATATCAACAGCCATATCAAAGGCCACAACAATATCAATCCCAATACCAACAGCAATATCTAGCAACATATAGGCCACAACCAATCTTAGGAAACCAACCGACAGCTCCTACCAACGTGATCCTAGTTAAATATGCAATGGCATAGGAGAACCCTAATAGAGAATTGGTGACAATGACCCCTTTGGTCTCAGAAAATGACCATCTTGCTTAGAGTTTTGACTACTCTTATGAAGATAGTCCACAAGTTTATTACTCAGAGTCACCTAAGCATAGTGAGACTTATCCATATCAATATGAGGCACCACTTATGGAACCAAATTGGGAGCCAGAATACTCCAATGTCATGTACACAAATCCTAACCCCATGCCCCAATTGAGACAAGTAAGACCGCAAGCCCTTAGAGGACCATGTTTTAGATGTCATGGCGACCATTTCATTCATGAATGTCCCCACTCATCGACTTGGAGATAAGGACAAAACATCACAATACAATACTTTTGTCTTGAGTGCGACAAAGAACATCTTCCAAGAGATTGTGTTAGGAACCCTTCTAGTGCACCCAAGGTTATGCCCATCAATGTGGTAGGCTTAGTGGTGGATTCAAGCTCAAATAGCATTAATGTGGCTCCTACAGAAGCAATTACTAGGGTGCAAGCCTTACAACAAGCGAAACCAACTGAACAATCAGAGTCAAGTGAATTAGGAGAGCCTAGTAAGAGGAAAACAAGGACTTGGAAAGATACAAGAGAGAAATCCAATCGTAAGTGGGCTAGAAAGTTATCCAAGTTAGAAGAAAGCCTAAGAGATGCAAAAACAAAAATAGTAGACACTACATCTCAAAACCCCTCGCATGTCGAAAACCCATCTCCTTCACTTCATCCCACCCCATTGCATATTGTAAATAGACCACAAACAAGGTCTGTTCTCCCAGATCCAACCCCAAAAGGCTTTGACATGATGTTCAAGGCCTACCAAGCTCGACTTCAAGAAGGGCCGTCGTAGGTTTCTTTACCTCCACAGGCTCAACCAGTGGTTGAAAGAGAAAGCTCACCACCAACAAGAGCTTGTGTTCCTAATTTCATAGATGATGGAACACCTCTTTCAGTTGAACAGTGCTCTCAAGAGTTCTTGTGGGAAATACAAGAAGAGAAATGGGCCAAGGAGAAGGATAATCCCCCTCCTATTCCTAAGATTGATGATCTTCATGATCAATTTCCCCAATACATTCCATCTATATACGGAGACCAAGTAGAGCAACATGAAGATGAAAGATTAGATTTGTAAGAGCTGCCACAATTCACAGGTCCACGGGAATCTGAATCTCTTCATATCAGAGCTCCCACAATAGTTGTAAGAAATGAAGGCTCAGTGGTTCCAAGAAACACTGAAGTTGTGAAGAACACTAAGTTTCAGTGTCATCTCACTTTAGAAGAGCTCCTCAAAGTAAGAATCATGTGGTGAATCAAGTTCCAAAACTTGGTTCCAATATGTCAAAAGCAAGCTCTAAACAAAAAGTATGAGAGATACCTCTAGACAAAGTAGGAGACATGAGTGAAGGGGAAGAGGGTAATACTTATCTTCCAATCACCTATCAAGGTTACACAACCAAATCTGTCTTAGATTCAGGTGCTGGTGTTGCAATTGCGACCACTTCCTTATGGAAGCAATGGGGAAACCCGCATGAAGACCAACTAGAATGAAGCTTCAAATGGCTGACGGCCATATTGAAAGACCTCTAGGATTCCTAGAAGGGATAACTCTCACCACTTGTGGTGTAGAGTTTGAGCACACCTTTGCTATATGTGACTTTGGCAAAAATAATGTCTATGAGATGATCCTAGGAAGACCCTTCCTATGATAGCTGCAAATAGTGCAAGATTGGGGAACCAACTCCTTGTACTTGCAACACTTAGGGGTCACAACAAGGTCAATTTGAAGGATTATACTTTCATAGATGTACCATCCCTATAGCGGAATCCTATCCACAAGCCGCAAGAAGATTCAATCTATGTGCATTTTGAAAGTTCTTTTGATCCACCCTGGATGCATGAAGATACTCACTTGTGGATGTGCAAGGTCATAGAGGAAGCGGAAAGACATCTAAAAGTGAGAGAAGGAGGAAATCCTCCAAGAGATAAACTAGTTAGAGAGCCAGCCTACACATCGATGATCTTTCTAGATGAGGAATCTCTCACAATTGGGCAGAGTTCTTAGCCACCATGGACAATGTTTTCAATGAAGAACAATGGGCACCTCATTGTGATGAGGAGGTTTATGATATCTCTGTGTTCATGTTTGAGCCCTTGCTAGAAAATGTGACCCAAGCGATGTCATAAAAGAAGAAGAGGACAATTATGATCTAGAGTCCATTGCGATGGATAGTTGTTTTAACTCAGAGAAGTAGTATCTAGAAAATGTAGGGAGTATTTACCCAAAAATAAGAAGAACCTCTCGCAAGCATTAAAAGTGTAAATTCAAAGGATGGAAGTGAAGGTGGTCAAAAGAAAAAGAAAAGAAAAGCAGTGAAACAAGCATAAGAGGAATCATTGTTTGAAGTGCCAGAGAATTTCAAGAAATATGACGTTAAAAACCAAAAAAAATTGGTATGAATGCCAAAGAGAGAGGCCATCACAGGAGAAGCATATGATCATAAAGAAAAGACCAAAAAAATTGTAGTAACCATTGAAGAGAACGAAGAGAGATGTACATACATAGGAGAATACCTAAGTGCAAAAGAAAAAATAGAGCTTGTAGCTTTATTAAGGGAATATAGGGATGTGTTTGCATGGACCTATAGAGACTTAAAGGGGGTAGATCCGGCAATATGTTCTTATACAATCCCCATGAAGATTGATGCCAAACCCACCAAACAGAAGCCCTACACATTTAAAGATACTTATGCAGCGAAAATAAAAGAAGAAATTGATAGGTTGATTGAAGCAGGATTTATCTATGAGACTGAGCATACTGAATGGGTGTCCCCCATTGTAGTAGTGCCCAAGAGAATGGGAAGTTGTGAGTGTGTATTAACCTTAAAGAAGTTAATGCCGCTATGATTATAGATATTTTTCCGCTTCCAATCATTGAACATTTATTGGAGTGTGTTGCGGGTAAGGAAGTTTATAGCTTCGTTGATGGGTTTTCAGGTTAAAACCAAGTAGTCATTGCCCCAGAAGATCGACACAAAACAGCCTTTGCCACAAAGTGGGGAATCTTTGCATTTTTTGTGATGCCATTTGGACTCACCAATGCACCTTCAACATTCAAAAGGCTCATGTGTCATGTCTTCAAAGAGTTCTTGTGAAAGAGCTTAGAAGTATATGTGGACAATTGATGTGCTCATTCCCAAGAAAGAAGATACGAGATCCTTGAGCTGAGACAGATCTTCAACAAGCGTAGAGAATATCGAGTTTGTCTAAACCCAAAAAAGTGTCTGTTCATGGTATGCCAAGGTAAGATCTTAGGTCATATTATTTCTAAGAACGGGATATCAATAGATGAGGACAAAGTAAGATCCATAGCCGAGTTGTCAAGGCCAAGGAACGTTAAAGAGGTACAAGCCTTTATGGGCCATTATGGATATTACCATAGGTTTATCCACATGTATGCAATCATAGCTAAACCTCTTTATGCCCTATTGAGAAATTTTGAGTGGAATGATGAATGCAAAAATTCCTTCAATAAGCTGGAGAGAGGTTTGTGCACAACACCGATACTGACTACTCTTGATTGGAATAAACTATTCCATGTAGACACATCCAATTATGGAATAGGATGTGTGCTAGCACAACCCACAGTGAAAGGAGATCTAGATTTGCCAATTGCATATGCTAGTAGACAGTTGAATGTAACTGGACAAAACTATACAAAAACTGAAAGAGAAGGGTTAGACATGGTATATGTCATGAAGAATTTTAGGCACTATCTATTGGCCAATAAGTTCAAGTTTCTCACTGATCATCCAGCCTTATTATATTTGGTCAATAAACCTTGCAATACAGAACGCTTAGTAAGATGGTTCCTCTTACTAATGGAATACAACTTTGAACTTTTTGTGAGTAAAGGTAGGACTCACTTTAGGGTGGATCATCTTTCTCGCATCAGTTCAAAAGAACCACCACAAGGAGTGTCTGATGAATTGCCCGATGCTTATCTATTCCATTTAGAAGTTGTTCCTAAATGGGAAAATAAGTTGGTACCAGTCCTTCAAACCTGCAAATAAGAATGTAAAAACAAACAAAGATGAAATTGTAAAATCACAAAACTACCAAATATTTGCAAGAAGTATGTACAAACAAGATGTCAAGGGTGTACTATCTTGTTGTGTCAAGGAGGATGAACATAGTAGTTGGTTGCAACAAGCCCATGAAGGATTGCTCAAAAATCACTATTCTAAACAAAGAACATTGCATAATCTAAAATGTTTAGGAGTGTATTAGCCTAGTATGGATAAATAAATACATGAGTGGGCTAAGAATTGTCCAGTATGCCAGGAGAGACCCCGAGTGGAGTTTGCTACCCTTTATCATGTGTCGTTAATTCCAGAATGAAGTGCTCCATTGGTAGCATTTATGAGATTTGGAACACTACCAAGCAATGCTAGTTTAGCAAGAAAATGAAGCTTGGAACAAGAGGCTCGGGGCTACACCTTAGTATGAGACAACCTATACTGAAGAGGCAAAGATGGTTACTTAAGATTGTGCGTTCACGAGTCAGACTATTTGAAAATCTTAGAAACTGCACATAGTGGTGTTGTAGGTGGACACTTCGGTCCTGACTGAGTAATCAAGACCATTCTATTCTCAGGACTTTGGTGGCCCACTCTTCATATGGATCCACATACCTATGCGAAGAGATGTGACACATGCCAATGTGCACAATATCTAATTAAAAAAAAATATGAGATGCCTTTGAGTCCAATGATGGGAGGATGTGCATTCTCAAAGTGGGGTATAGAATTTGTAGGAACTTTTAACCCCCCAACCAGAAACTCCCATGCAGAATACATTATTTTTGCCACAGATTACCTTACAAAGTGGGTAGAAGTCAAAGCTACGACAAAGAATGATGCTCTAATGATGGCAAAGTTCTTATTGAACGTGTTCACTAGATACAGGTTACCAATAGAGCTAGTAAGTGATAGAGGCACACACTTCTTGAATGAAGTCATTGAAAACCTTCTCCAAGAATTCTTGGTGATTCATAAGAATTCTGCCCCCATAAAGGGTTATCCACCTTGTAGCATCATCAATAAACAAAACATAATACCTAGATCCATTTATTGATCCTTCTTTTGTTGGTCCCCATACATCTGTATGTATGAGTTCAAACAAACCATCATGCTTGAAACCTTTCTTCTGAAATGGTAGTCTATGAGCTTTTCCCATCTGACAAGCTTCACACTTGTATATCATATGTTGATTCTTCACATTTGGTAGTCCCAATACAGATTGATTCTCCACCATAGTTTTGATTCCTCTTTCATTGAAATGTCCCAATCTCTTATGCCAAAGATCTAATTCTGTAATTACTTCATCACCATGTGTGATTAGGGCTTGACCAACATTTCCTTGCACTTTGAGAGTAAAAAGTCTACCTTCCTTCTTACCACAAACAATGGGTTTGTATGCATCCTCTGGATCTTCAACAAATACCCCTTCATTTGTAAATCTGACTTGAAAACCTTTCTCCACTATTTGTCCAACACTAATAAGATTCTTTGGTATTGTTGGAACATACAAAACATTTGTTAATAAATCAGCTCCACTCCTGCACTTCACTTTTCCAATTGAATGCACATTATGTTTTGTATTGTCACCTGTTTGTACTGTATGACTTGAATTGCCTTCTTCCAATTCTGACAACAATTCTATATTACCTGATAAATGATTTGAACAACCAGAATCAATATAAAATACCTTGAGATCCTCCTTCTCTGATGAACTTATTGAATTCATCATCAATGTTGTATGGTTGTCATTCTGTGTATCATTTGCATAATTGTAATATGTGGTGTTGTATGATTGGTTCTGATTCCAATTTCTTCCACCACCTCTTCCATAACTTCCTCTTGAATTCTGTCTTCCTCTTTGAAATTGATTCTGAAACCTTCCACCTCTTCCTCTGCCATTGTTGTTCTGATTTTGGCTTGCTCCTTGTTGATTGTGCCAACAATCATATGCTAGATGATTGCTCAATCCACAAATCCAACATGTCTTCTTGTTATTGTTCTGATTACCTCTACCTCTTCCATTTCCTCGACCTTTACCTCTGCCAAAACCTCTTCCTCTTGCATAATTTGCTTGAGTTGTTGACTCTTCTTCATCCTTTGCCTTGCCTTTATCTCCTTTCTTTTTGTTCTTCACATACATTGCAGAACTTTGACCTTTGTCTCCATCTGACTTCAAGTCTTGCTCAAATGTGAGCATCAATCCAAGTAATTGATTTAATTCTGGCACATAATGATTTAATGAGAGTTCTGTTGAAAGTACAAAGGGCTTCCATCTCTCATCACCTCTTAACCCTGCAAGTAATTGTGCTATCAGCCTATGATCTTCAATATCCTCATCAATAGATCCAAGGCTATCTGCCAAGTCCTTCATCTTAGTGACATAATCACTAATGCTCTGATTTTGCTTTTTCTTGAATGTGGTGAACTCTGACCATAAGCTAGCTTTCCTAGCTTTAGTAGTGTTTTGGAAGTGATCTTCCAAAGCATTCCAAATATCTTCAGTTGTTTCTAACCCTCTGATATGTGGCAACAAATGATCTGTAATAGTGTTATATATAAGCTCTAGCACTTGCATCTCTCTTCTGCCATAGCTTCAAAGCTTCTAGCTCTTCCTTTCTTGGATGACTTTCATCTTCAAATTTAGGCTTCTCTTCTTCACCTGTCACATATACCATTAGGTCCTTACTCATAAGTAAGGCTTCCATCCTCATTACCCAAGCAGGATAGTTATCTCTGTCCAATTTGTCAATGGACACATGATCTGCCATGGTATCCTTGCTTCTGCTTCAACCTGTAAGTGTAAAGTTAAAGAATGATACCTTTTGTAGACTTTTACCCTTGGGAGCAACTTCGAAACAATCTTCTGATGACTTTTGTTTGTTGAACACCTCAGCTTCCTCCTTCTTTGATAAAGAACTCTTCAAATCTTCTTGTATCTGCTCTCCCTTTATTCTCGAGGACCTTATCTGCTCTGATACCACTTGTTGGTGTGTAAAACACCACAAGAACTAAACTAATGTGGTATTAGAAGACCTCCATAACCACCATTAGCTTAGCAATACTCACATTGTGAGTTTCCATCTCTGAATTTAGTGAAAATCAAAATTTCACTTCACATAAATCTGCGCCTTTTCTTCAATCCTTCAATCTGACCTGTACTAGCTCAATCTTTGCAAAATCTTTTGATCACTTGCTAAGAGAAGTTCTTGCTAATGTTAAGCAACACATAGCAAGCAAAACTTTCAAGTAATAACTTCAAAATCTTCTGATTTTGTACCAAACTTTTCACTATGTCTGAAAACTGAAATTTAACTTCATCGATTTGACATACCTCCACTCTTAAGTTGATTTCTCTGAGTATGCGTCCCGTTTCTTAAAGATCTTTTGACCAAGTGTAGTTGAGGAGAGTAGCTTTAAAATGAGCTATTACTTACCAAAAACTTTACACCATGCTTCGAGATCTGACATTCAGAAGATCAGTCAAATGTGCGCCAGAAAAGTCGTAACTGTCAACTACCTTTCATAGTCATATGAAATGACTTAGAACTCAATGTACAAGAGGAATTAGACTCAATCCTTCTACACAAACATGTGTTGATTATCAGAGAAGATGTGTACAAAATGGCTTGGCCTAATTTTGCTCACAACCATGGAAAACTCTCTCAGATTCAGAAGTTTTCTTTCACCATCTCTCTCAGAAAAGACACGACTTTTCTCTACTCACTCAGATTACAAAATAGAGTTTTCTCCTACATATTTTTGACTCAAATTAACTTATATACCTATGGTTTACATTCTTCTAGACTTGAACTCGTAAGTTCTGAAGATCAAATACAAATCTAGACTCTAATTTTGAACTAATTTACAATAGTGAAATTGTCCCTTCACTTAGGCTTGATTTTCTGTAAGTCTTTTCTTCACTTCTTCTTTCCTCCATCATATGTCTTCATATGTCTTCATGTATCCATGCCTAATTAGTGAGTGAAGCCCCAACAATACCTTGATCCTGCCAATCAAGGTTCTTGACCTGGTCCCCATACATCTATATGTACTAAGTCCAATAAGTTGTTGTGGATGTAGCCTTTGTGGTTGAATGGTTGTCTTTGTGCCTTCCCAATCTCACATGCATCACACCTGTTGATCATGTGTTGCTTTGATATGTTTGGCAGTCGTAGAACACTTTGATCCCTGGATATATCCTTCAAGGTTCTTTCATTCACATGAGCAAGTCTCTTATGCCACACTTCAAGCTCACTTAGGGTTTGAGACCCAAAGTTGAATAGAGCTATGTTCCTGGTATCTCCTACTTCAAAAGTAAAGAGCCTACCATGCTTCTCACCTCGGGCTATCTTCTTGAAGCCTTGACATGGATCTTCCACAAAAGCTCCATGTTGGGTGAACCTAACTTGCAAGCCTTTTTCAACTATTTGGCCTACACTTATTAGGTTTTTAGTGATAGTGGGTACATAGAGAACCTTACTCAGAATGTTTGTCCTACCATTGAAAGCTTTAACATTACCAATCTTCTCCACATTGTGCTTCATGTCATCCCTTGTTTGCACTTCATGTCCATGCTTTGGACTTTTCAAGTCAGATAGAAGAGCAATGTTGCCTGCAACATGATTCGAGCATCCTGAATCTATGTAGAACAAATGATCATCTTCTTTACCTTCTTTGTGGCTTAGATTCATAAGAAGTAATGAGTCTTCATGTGGTTGATCTTCTGAATAATTGTTGTAGTCCCTTTTAGTATAGCTTCTATTGTTATTGTTGAAGTTGTGTCCATCTCTGCCTCTATTGCCGCCATATCCACCTCTTCCACTTCCTTTCTGGGTCTTCCCATTGAACCTGCAATTCTGAGTGGTGTGGTTGGTCTTATCGCATATGGCACAAGGTTGAACATTCTGACCTTTGGCTTTGTCTTGCTTTGGTCCTTTCTTCTTCCCTTTCCACTTGCTCTTGCTTGCGAAGTTGGCTTGGGAAGTCTCTTCTTCGTCTTCTTCCTTCTTCTTGCCTTTCTGCTTCTTATCCTTCTTATCTGCATATAGAGCACTAGTTGAATTACCATGATAAGAGTTACCTTCCTTTATGCTATTGTTGGCTTCTTGATTGAAGAGTTGTCCAAGAAAGATGTTGAAGTCTGGAGTTTGCACATCCATGATGAGATCGTAAGCCGTCGTGAAAGATTGCCATTGCTTATCACTTCGAATGCCGTTGAGAATTTGCCTCATGATGAACTCTTCTTCAATCAGCTCTCCAATGGAT
>CM035426.1:150988881-151026381 GCA_020310875.1 Ceratopteris richardii | reverse complement strand
ACCATGGCAACTAAAACAACTACAATCATTCAAACTATCAAGGAGGCTACAAAGGAAGGAGAGACTACAATAACTACACAGAAGACTCAAACAAAGAGGATTCATTATTGATCATGAACATGGCTATGCCACAAGGTAAATCTGATGAGCATGTTTTCTACATAGATTCAGGTTGTTCAAATCATGTGGCAGGAAATGTGGCAATCCTATCAGATTTAAAAGATCCAAGGAATAAGCATGAGGTACAAACAGGAGATGATACAAAACATCCTGGAGAAAATAAGCAATGTCAAAGCACATGATGGAAACATCAACCTACTCAGTAAGGTACTCTATGTCCCTACCATTACAAAGAATTTGATAAGTGTTGGGCAGATAGTAGAGAAAGGGTTGCAAGTCAGGTTCACAAAAGCAGGAGCATTTGTTGAAGATCCAAGTCAAGGATTCAGAAGAATTGCAAAAGGTGAAAAGACAGGTAGATTGTTCACATTTGAATTACAGGACACTAGAAACATTGCTCTCTTTAATTATGGTAGTCAGACACTCACAGGATTGGAAGTATGGCACAAAAGGTTAGCACATATTGGTGAAAGGTCATTAAAGCAAATCTGCAGGGACCAAAGTGTACTTGGACTTCCTAATTTGTCAAAACAACATATGATTTATAAGTGTAGTGCATGTCAATTTGGAAAGTCTCACAGGTTACCATTCATGAAGAAAGGCTATATGCATGGAGATCTCTTGGAGTTGGTTCATACAGATGTATGGGGACCTAGCAAGGAAGCTTCAATATCTGGATCAAGGTATTATGTTTCCTTTATTGATGATTGCAGCAGATGGACTATCCTATTCTTTATGAAACACAAAGATGAAGTTTTTTCATGTTTCAAAAGATATTTGGCTCTTGTGGAGAATCAAACAGGTAAATCACTAAAAAGGCTAAGGTCAGATGGAGGGGGAGAATACTTCTCCCATGAGTTTGATGCTTTTCTTCAAGAAAGAGGAATCAAAAGAGAGGTAACTACAAGGTACACTCCTGAGCAAAATGGAGTGGCAGAAAGGAGGAATAGGACAATTGTTGAAGTTGCAAGGTCTATGTTAAATGAAAAGCATTTACCTAATTACTTATGGGCTGAGGCTGTATCTACAACCACTTACTTGATTAACAGGTTGCCTTCAAAATCCCTTGATGGGATGACTCCATATGAGGCTTGGAATGGAAGAAGACCAAGCTTAGATCATTGTAAAATTTTTGGATGTATTGCTTTTGCTCATGTTCCTTCACAGGTTAGAGGCAAGATGGATCCAAAGGCAGAAAGGTGTGTATTTATTGGATATGACAACAATCAAAAGGGCTACAGGTTATACAACCCTACCAACAAAGGATTCTTGGTAAACAGAGATGTAGTTTTTGATGAGAACAATTCATGGTATGAAGATTCATGCAGGAAGGTCAATTTACCATATAATCTTGAAGAATATTTTCCAAAGCTTGGTAGAGAACAACCAAAGATTGAAGAACAAGACACCTCGGAGGATGATGAAGAATCTCACATGGAAAAGATCAAATCATGGAAGTCTAAAGGTAAAAAAAAATTGCAGGAACTTGGACATGAGGCAGAATCATCACATCATGGCCTAAGAAGATCTATGAGGGAAAAGAAAAAACCAGAAAGGTATGGGTTTGACACCTCATTAGTAACTAAACATTCTATCTACATAGCACACGACATAAACCAAGAGGAGCCATCATCATTTGAAGAGGCCAAAGCAAAAACAGAATGGAAGCATGCAATGAAGGAAGAGATTGAAGCACTTGAGGAGAACAACACTTGGGATATGGTGCCCAAGACTTCATCCATGAAGGTAATAGGCTCAAGATGGGTCTATAAACTCAAGAAGAATTCTGATGGTTCCATTAACAGGTATAAGGCAAGGCTTGTAGCAAAAGGCTTTGCACAAACTCAGGGAATTGATTATGAGGAGACCTTCTCTCCTGTGGCAAAGATGCCTACTATTAGGGTTTTGCTTAGTATTGCCTCTTCCAAGAATTGGAAGATACTTCAACTAGATGTAAAGAATGCATTCTTGAATGGTTGGATAACAGAAGAGGTATATATGGCACAACCACCTGGTTTTGAGAACCAAGTTTATCCTGATTATGTGTGTAAACTTAACAAAGCATTGTATGGTCTCAAGCAAGCTCCAAGAGCTTGGAATTTCAGGCTTGTTTCATTCTTGCAGGACAAAGGCTTTCAACCAAGCAAGGCAGATCCTTCACTCTTTATTAAAAAGAGTAACTCTGAGGTCATCTACTTATGTGTATATGTAGATGATATTATATTGACAAGAAATGATGCAGATGGTATGAAGAAGATCAAAGATCAGATGAGAGAAGAGTTCAAGATAAGTGATTTGGGTTCACTTACCTACTTCCTAGGTTTGGAAGTTGTCTACAAAGATCATGGTTTGTTTCTCACTCAAAGGAAGTACATTAAGGACATGTTGGCAAAATTCAAGATGCAAGATTGTAAGATTGCAGGTACTCCAATGGAGGTCAATCACAAATTGAGCTCACATGAAGGTGAACTCATAGAGGACATCACATCATATCAAAGTTTAGTGGGTAGTCTCAACTATGCCACATTGACAAGAGTAGATATATGTTACAGTGTTAGTGTGCTAAGTCAATTTATGCACACACCAAGGAAACCACATATGGATGTTGCCAAAAGGATTCTCAAGTATCTTAAAGGAACCATAAATGAAGGACTTTATTATCCTTATGTATCTGATTTAGGTTTGAAGCTATTTTCTGATGCAGATTGGGCAGGCTCTAAGGAAGATAGAAGGAGCACTTCAGGTTATCTTATCTTTGCAGGTTCAAAGCTTATTTCATGGTCATCCAAGAAGCAACCCACAGTTGCTCTCTCTTCTACTGAAGCTGAATATAGAGTTCTTGCCATAGCTACACAAGAAGCTATGTGGATGAAGACATTATTCAAAGATCTTGGATTGGAGTTTGGAACTCCAACTAACACTGAGTCACAACAAAGGAGAACAAAGACATGTTCTCTTTTTCTTTTTACCTAAATACCATTATATGAAGCAAAAAAGTGGGCATTTTACAATATCTAGAAAGCATCACGAGTCTTGCTTGTAAATATTGTCTTTAGAAGCTTGATCTCAGATCCCAAGTAGTCAAGATAGATATACTAAAATTCTTGCTGCCATGAAAACTAGTTGTTGAGCATGACCAAGAATCCCACATCATGATCTTGGACAATAGATTAGAGTTGAAAAGGTACATGTAAGAATTCGCGAAGCTCCTTCATTACATCTATAACCTCAATAAGCACAGAAGATAGCTAATTAAGAGTTACTCGAAAGTTAGAGAACATGTGTTGTAAAAATCAGAGCATTTTAACAAGGCAATTAAGATCATCCCCTTTGTATGGTTAAGATCCCCATTGAATGCCTGGCCATATTAACGGAATATAAAATACACTTCACAAAAGCATTCCCAAGAGAAGATAATATTCAACAAAATTATACTAAGAAACATTCACACATGATCAGAGAAATGCTCAAGATAAATCAAGCTGAACACGAAGTGGAAGCAGAACTCCAAATTATATTTCCATTAAAATGATATTTTACATTTCATGTGTTTTACAAGAGTTATGTGAATCTACAATAGAAGCTGATCATAGCTTTCCTCAGGCTCAAGGGTATAGGTATCCTCTGGCACATTAGAACACCTATCTTGCCTCTCTTGCTCCAAGATTGGCTCTTCAAGGTCAGCCATGTCCCCAGGTTCATCTGCAAGTGGGGGAACAGGCTCCCTTGAAGCTGCTTGGAATCTCTCCGTATCTGCAATGTGCTTCCTTCCAACCTCTTGGTCTTCATCTGGGCATTCATTCAGCCCATTGATTCTCATTCTAATGAAGCTCACTTGAGCATCATCCTTCTCCACAGCTATGCAGTGCCTGAACATCTTTAAGGAGCAAGCCAGAGTCGTTCCTGAAACAGCAGAAAACCTATTAGAGGCTTCAATCAACAATGACTAATGAAAATTGTGAAAATTGAAATTACCTGTGCCCGAAAAAAGGTCTAGGACCCAGTCATCATCATTGGAAAATAGCTGAAGCAATCTCATTATGAGTTTTTGTGGCTTCTGATAAGGGTTAACCAATGTCATGTCCCCAGCTACATGACAAAGTTTCTTGGTAACGGCTGGGAACATGAGCACATTTGAGATCCCATTCTCATTGCAATGCTCCCTGACTCTCCTTTTGCTTACTTCATCATAATAGCCCACTGTAATGCATTCAGTGGCACTCACAAACCGATGCAAAGGAGTGTGATTTACGTTTGTCTTCACCCTGCAAAAAAGAACTATGAGTCACATAGGGCATCATGAAAGCCATGGAGATAGAAAGAAGATTACTTACCAAGTGAGGCACTCGACAGCATGACATCTTGCTTTCAAAGCAGTTGAAACAGAGAAAGACTGGTCTCTGCTATGGAAAATTACTATCCTCCAAAGAGGAGACATAGTTAACTCTGCAAAATCAGTGACCATCTTCCGAATCTGAGGGTGTTTGAAGGGTTCATCATCATTAACTGATCCTAACATCCTAAATCCATAGGGTATGTCCGCTATGAGAAGGGAGAAATGTTTTCTAGGCACAACAGAACAAATATTATTTACATCACTACAGAACACATTGTAATATACAGGCCTAAGGGGGTCTAGGGGATTGGAGAAACATTTAAGATCGGGTTCATCATCAAAATCCATCTCCTTCGCTTTCAGTCTAGATTTCTCATGCCTTGCTCTTTGAATGTGAGCAAGGAATGCAGGGGGGCAGTCATCTAGTACCTCTGTAGACTTACTTTTCCTTGGTTTCTGCAGAACAAATTGGAAAAACAATTAGAAGAGCTCTTCAGTACAGCAAACAGAACATAAAGAACGGATGTATGGCATCGATTTCTTGTTGGGGTAGATGCTAGGCATCGACCTTCTACTAAAAATCGATGCTTGGCATCGACCTAGGGACCTAAGTCGATGCCTGGCATCGACTTCTGCCACGAGGTCGATGCCAGGCATCGACTTTTGTTGCAGGTCGATGCCAGGCATCGACTTATGCTGCAAGTCGATGCCAGGCATCGACTTATGCTGCAAGTCGATGCCAGGCATCGACTTATGCCCCCAAGTCGATGCCAGGCATCGACTTATGCTGCAAGTCGATGCCAGGCATCGACTTATGCCCCCAAGTCGATGCCAGGCATCGACTTATGCCCCCATGTTGATGCCATGCAATGCATCAAATTGTTTAGTATGAAATATTCTGATAAGAGAATCTACCCAATCACGAAACAGGATGAAATATTCTGATAAGGCTTTGTAGGATGATGTGGTTGGATAGTCTGCTTGGACCTCTGTCCAAGAAAAGCAACCCAGCCTCTTCATCATCACCTCCTGAATCTTCATGTACACTTTATGACTACAGACACATAAATATAAAAGAGACTAGGTTAGACAAGAAGCATGGGAGGAGGGAAAAAGGATCTGAGAATAACATACATACTTATTGAGCTCAGTGACCATCTCCTCGAGGCTCAACTCCTTCGAGATTACCCTTGACAAGGTTGATATGATCAATGTATCATCCTTGATTCCTTGAAGGGCCCTCCATGGGGTCAGCTTCATGTCCTCAGGAGCCTCCTCAATTGAAAGGTCAACTTTCCTTCCCTTTCCCCTCAGATCATGTAGCTCAGTGATGAGTAGCACCTCCTTTAATGTCAATCCGGGAAGACGTGAGGATGGTATGAAGACCTCGAGCAAGTGGCGACACAAGTGCGTGAGTGAGAAGCACACAAGCATGCACACACATACACACACACACGCGCACACACGGCAAGACAAAGAGAGAGAATCAATGGAGTGCTTTAGATTACTTTCACAAGCTCTTACAAGTTCGTTTCAATTACAATCTAACCTCTAAAATGAGCTCTCTAGCTCTTTTTATAGTTTTTGACTAGCTTTTGGCCCTGTCCAGACCTAGTGTCCGGCCTAGTTAAAAATTAGGTTCCAGGGCTTATTTGAGGGCTCAAACGAAGTCTAAAAATTATGAAATTTGGTACGATGGTACTTCTAATACTCCTCAAGCTCGAGGACTCCTCGGCTTGCACAAAATGGAGTCTAATCTACCAAAAACGGGATTTACAATGTTTGTGTAGTGATTAAAATCACTTGGGTTGTACATAATCTATGGGAAAAAATGATCTGGCCTTGTTGCCGTATTGTGCATGACTCCTTTATTGCTTTGTATGCCAACACTCCCCCCTTCCTAGCGTCTGTCGCCCCTGACAGACCTTTGTTCCCTCGGGTGGTCGATGTAATATTGGATGACATTGGTGGCCAGTTCATGTTCTCCTATCCTTAAGCCTCTTGCTAGATCGGCTTCCAATGCCTCCCAATTTATTGCACCGGGGGTCTCTGGTTGCGGGGTGGTGTAGTACTCTGAATACATTGCTTGTTCACAAGCAAACAGTTGAAGCAGATGTGTCGGCTTTGGCGCGAAAATCTCCGAGTGGTACTCCCAGAACCCTGATCTGAACATTTCTTCGAAGGTCTGTTTGTAGCAGGCGGGGAGGTATTTGATGCGTGCATGCCAAGCGTAAGCCACACGGATACTGGGGGTGGTGCTCATGTCATACACCAAGTCGTAATTTCCATTGCTAAACCCCGGAAGGCGTACCTGTGGTGCGGCTGCATTTCTAAAGGTCTTCAGCACCACTTGCATCATATCTAAGATTTTAAGCATCATTTGCGCTGCTACATCTTGCATGGGCTTCAAGCGCGGTATCCAGTGGCGAATGGTCCCCATCATATATGCTACCGATGGTGGTCCTTGTGGTGGCGCTATGTACGGGTAGTTCAGCCATTCCTTGCATTGCGCATTGTTCTGTACCTTGATATTAAATGCCTTCCACGACCTGCGGCGGGGGACTGGACCGTAGCATGGGTTGTACAGGAGGTGCAACGGCGCGTTGTTCCATGTGCGTAGCATTTCTGGATAAGTCTCTAAAAGTTTCTGCCGCCATGTTGGTTGACGAATCTTGCCTTTTCGCACCTCTGGAGGAAGGTCTTCGGGTTGAAATTGGGTCGCAAAAGTAGGAATCTGACCCGTGACTCTTTGTATTTCTGCATTATAATCAGCCAAGATAATATAATATGGCCTGTACTGGAGTTCCGATGAGAGAATCAGGCGTCTCGATGACAAGTTCTTGAAGTAATCTGATTGTAAAACAGTCTCCTCTATGACCCTCATAGCCTGATTTTGCACTACGGTGCGCTCTTCATGCGAGGTCCCTATTTCCTCCACTTGTCGTAACCATGGCGGCCGTGGTGCCTCGAACGTGTCCTGCGCTTCTTCTGTTTGTTGGCCTCCTGGGAATGGTTGCGGATCATATTCTTCATCAAACGTTTGTTCCACAGGAATTTGCACAACTTCTTCGTCCGTGGGAGCCTCCGGAGGGGAAGATGGCCTCTCATATTGTAGTAGGCGTGTCTGCAATTCAGTTACCTGTTGCTGGAGATCTTTTATGGCCTCTGCGTCGGAGGGAAGCGAAGCTGCAGAGGGGGTGGTTGGAGGGGCAGCTGTTGGGCCTTGTTGGTGTTCCTGCTTCAGTTGTCCTAGCTCCTCCGATAGCTTATCATGTGCTTCGAGCAGCGTGGCATAATCTTCCAATATAATCTTGATATTATCGGGGGTCACTGCTTGAAACTTGGATGGGCTGATGGGTGCCCCCGGTGTGCTCTCAATAGCTGCCTCCAGGTTCTCTTGATTTTGTATTTGCAGACGTCTGTTCTCTTCCTGAGCAGCCGCAAGATGGCGTTTAAGTAGTGCCATATTTCGCTGAAGTTTTGAGTTGCGTTCCAGCTGTGTCCGTAGGTGACCTTCTACCACCTGCACTGCTTCCTGATCTACGTTCTGTAGCTGTACCTCCAATATATTGTGGGCTTCTTGGAGGGTGTGGAACTGTGTGTGGAGGCGAGTGTTCTCCTCTTCTAGTACCGCAAGGCGGAGCTGTAGTGTCGCTGAGTGCTCTTGCAGGCGTGCGTTTTGTTGCTGGAGCTGAATGTAATCTGTTCTTAAATTTGATATACAAGCCAACATGGTGTCCAATGCATTACCTATAGATGAGTGGGGGGTGTTTACTGTGGAAGATGCATGGGAAGGGAATTGGGGAAGGGAGACAGTGAATGATGTGTCTACGAAAGTTGTGTGTGTGGGTGAAATTGGTGGAGGGGGAATGGGAGGAGGTGAAACCGTGGGTGGAGGTGCCGTGGGTGGTGAAATGTCCATACCTTCAGGAGTGGGTGTTAGTGTGGGGCCTGCCATATACATTGGTATGGTAGGTGGTGTGTGTGTGGAAGTGGTGAATAGATGTGACGTGGGGTGGGGAGCTGAAAAGACAGGGAATGGTTGAGGCCCTGGTTGAAAAGCCCTAGCAAAGATTGTGAAGAGAGATGGTGGATGCAATCCAAAGATGAGTAGGTGCCGCTACAACCAGCTTCACACCAGCCAACTGAGACTTCAGAGTTGATTATTAGACCCTTTGAGCTTCCTAAATCCACCAAAATATCAGCCAAGTACTTTGGAACATGTATCCCAAAGGTTTAAGTCAAGACAGACTAGTTGCGAAATGACTAGCTCCCAAAACTTGCTATTTTTGGACATACACCTGCTGGAAAAAATGAACAGTGCTCTCAACCTGGAAGGAATTAGAAAAATTCCTTTTGGGCATAGCAAATAGACTTAGCAATCTTCCTATTCCAAGTTAAAACACTTCAAATGATGGACTGAGCACTGAGAACAAGTTTCATCAAGTTCTGGAACATTCCCACAATTCTCGGGGCTCTGCAGAGATAGACCAGTAAGCAGTAAAATGCAGATATCTCCAAAAGTATAAATCCAATGACCTTGAAAATTTATAGGTAGAAACTAGACAGTGAGAGCTATCCAATGCACTTTAAAACACTGAAAAAGGTTCAGTAAAACTCGAGATATGACCTTCTGAAATTACTGCTCTGAGTGAGTATAGCAGAGAACAAAACAGAGAGGTAGATGATAATAAATGTATAGATTCACATATGATTACAACCACATTGGCAATGAATCTTTGCACAATGGGAGTAGAATGATAGAGCTATGGAGTAAGCTCTTCAATCTCTACAAAATGACATGAAGTGGTCACGTACAAGGCTTGCTAATCGCCTCTTCCTTCTTGCTCCTTTTATAGCAATTCTTGGAGGGAGTTTTGAATTCGAATTCGAATGGCTCCACCTAAAAGTGATCCCCAAAGTTAGGAGAGATTCCCTCAGCTCAAAAATTCGTGATTTTGGTAGTTGGAGCCACGAATTTGCTTTTACATCATGGATGAGGTAAGCCATCCTTTTACTTTTTTCTTTTTCCATTTACAAGAGATAAAATGTACTCTTTTACAAGAGGTGTTCACATGACTACTCATGTGACTTACAAATGAGGATAATATCAAGCATATCAAGCATGTAGGCTTGGGCAAAATGCACCAACAGCTCCCCCTCAAGCCTAACATGCTTGGCCTCCAAATAAGTCTTCAATTGTCCTTGATTTCCTGCAAGCCAATCATCAACTTGAATCTACTTAACTTCGTACCATCAAGAGCTTTCGTCAACATGTCTGCACATTGCATATCTGTAGAGACGTAGGATAGTTGAATATCCTTGCTCATTAGCTTCTCCCTTACATAATGGTAGTGGACTTCAATATGCTTGGTTCTAGCATGGTATACCGGATTAGCTGCTAGATGTAGTGAGCTTGTGTTGTCACCAAAAATGTGAGGTGTTGAAGAATGAAGTCCAAGATCTGTGTACAAAGATTTTAACCACATGATTTCTTGAGTTGCATTAGCCAAACCTCTATATTCAGCTTCAGTAGAAGATAATGCCACGGTTGGTTGCTTCTTCGATGACCAAGAAATGATTTTTGAACCTGCAAATGATATATACCCTGATGTGCTTCTTCTATCATCTTTAGATCCGGCCCAATCTGCATCTGAGTAGACCTTTAGCTCAATATCTGAAGTATATGAATAGAACAAACCTTCATTCATGGTCCCCTTTAGGTACTTGAGGACTCGCTTGGCCGCTTCCATATGTGGTCTTCTCGGCTTATGCATAAACTGACTCAATATGCTAACACTATAGCATATATCCACCCTTGTGAGTGTTGCATAGTTCAAACTTCCAACCAAGCTTTGATAGCTTGTGATGTCTTCAATTGGCTCTCCTTCATAAGCACTAAGCTTATGATTTTGCTCCATAGGTGTACCTGCACACTTTGTATTTTCCATCTTGAACTTGACGAGCATGTCATGGACATACTTCCTTTGTGTGATGTATATACCTGAATCTGTGTAGATCAACTCCAATCCAAGAAAATAAGTGAGTGGTCCGAGGTCACTTATTTTGAACTCCTCCTTCATTTGACTCTTTACCTGTTTGATTCCTTCAAGATCATTGCCTGTGATAATAATATCATCAACATACACACATAAATAGATCACTTCAGATCCATTCCTCTTTATGAACAAAGAGGTATCCGCCTTGCTAGCTTTGAATCCTTGGTCCTGCAAATAAGTAACCAATCTGAAATTCCAAGCTCTTGGAGCTTGCTTCAATCCATACAAAGCTTTCTTTAGTTTGCATACATAGTTAGGATGATGTGCATCCTCATATCCAGGAGGTTGTGCCATATACACTTCCTCAGAAATCCATCCATTCAAGAAAGCATTCTTTACATCAAGTTGATAAAGATTCCAATTTCTAGATGCAGCAAGACTTATGAGAACCCTAATTGTAGGCATTTTTGCAACAGGAGAGAAAGTCTCCTCATAATCAATACCATGGGTTTGAGCAAACCCTTTAGCAACTAACCTTGCTTTGTGTCTATTTATACTTCCATCTGGATTCCTCTTGATTTTGTATATCCATCGAGATCCGATTATCTTCATAGATGGCTTGTTAGGTACAAGCTCCCAAGTGTCATTCTCCTTCAAGGCTTCCATTTCTTCATCCATTGCATCTCTCCAAGCTTTCTTGCTTTGTGCTTCTTCAAATGTGGTAGGTTCTTCATTGGTTGAATCCTTTGCAATGTAGATTGAGTGCTTGGTGACCAAAGAAGTATCATAACCAAACCTCTCTGGTTTCTTCTTCTCCCTCGAAGACCTTCTAAGTGGTTGATGTGAGCTCTCGGGTCCATATGTAGCATCCTGCATCTTTGCTTTACCTTTGTTCTTCCATAGCTTTAGTCTTTCCAAGTCTTCTAGGTCAATCTCCGAATCACTTTCTTCAATCTGCTTTGGCTCCTTTGGTTGAAGTGATGGAAAATCTTCATCCAAGTCATATGGCAGCTTCACTTTCCTGTCATCATCAAACCATGATTTGTTTTCATCAAAAATTACATCTCTACTCACAGAAAATCCTTTATTGGTTGGATTGTACAATCTATATCCTTTTTGGTTTTGATCATAACCAATGAATACACACTTCTCTGCCTTGGGATCCAATTTCCCTCTTACTTGAGAAGGAATGTGAGCATAGGCTAAGCATCCAAAGATTTTACAATGCTCTAGACTAGGTCTTCTTCCATTCCACACTTCATATGGAGTGGTTCCATCTAGTGACTTAGATGGAAGTCTATTTATGAGATATGTGGCTGTAGACACAGCCTCTGCCCATAGGTAGTTCGGCAATCCCTTTTCATTGAGCATGGACCTTGCAGCTTCGACAATAGCTCTGTTCCTCCTCTCTGCTACACCATTGAGTTCGGGTGTATACCTTGTAGTGACTTCCCTTTTAATGCCTCTTTCATGCAAGAAGGCATCAAATTCAGAAGAGAAGTATTCTCCTCCACCATCTGATCTGAGTCTTTTCAAAGTCCTACCTGTTTGATTTTCAACAAGAGCAATATACTTCTTAAAGCAATTAAACACTTCATCCTTGTGCTTCATGAAAAACAGAATGGTCCACCTGCTACAATCATCTATGAAAGACACATAATATCTTGAGCCTGATATAGATGGCTCCTTACTTGGACCCCACACATCTGTGTGCACTAGATCCAAAGGATTTTGATACATATATCCTTTCTTATTGAAAGGTTGTCTATGCGCCTTGCCGAATTGACAAGCTTCACACTTATAAATCATGTGTTGCCTTGTGATATTAGGCAAACCAAGTACACTTTGGTCCCTGCAAATTTGTTTAAGTGTCCTCTCACCAATGTGAGCAAGCCTTTTGTGCCATATCTCCAACTCTGTAAGAGTTTGAGATCCATAGCTAAACAAAGCTATGTTCTTTGTATCTTCCACTTCAAAGGTGAAAAGCCTTCCTGTCTTTTCTCCTTTGGCAATCCTTCGAAAGCCTTGCCTTGGGTCTTCAACATATGCTCCAAATCGATTGAATCTAACCTGCAATCCTTTTTCAACAATCTGTCCAACACTTATTAAATTTTTGGTAATTGTAGGGACATACAAGACTTTGCTTAAGAGGTTCATATTCCCATCTGATGTCTTCACATTACCTATCTTCTCCACTGAGTGCTTTGTGTCATCTCCTGTCTGCACTTCATGCTTGTTATGAGGATCTTCCATATCAGAAAGTAAAGCCACATTTCCTGCTACATGGTTCGAGCATCCCGAATCAATGTAAAATATGTGATCAGCATCCTTACCCTTCTTCGTTGATAGATTCATAATCAATAATGAATCTTCTTGACTTTGGTCCTCTGCATAGTTATTGTAATCTCTTCTTCCTCTATGGCCACTTTGATAGTTGTTGTTGTTGTTGTAATTGTTGTTGTAGTAGTTGTTGTTGTAGCCTCCATTGTACCTGCCTCTATTTGATCCATAGCCACCTCTATTGAATCCTCTTCCTCTTGAGTTCCTCGGGTTCCTGAAACATTCTTCAGTAGTATGGTTAGATAAGCCACATATGTTGCAAGGTTGAGATGATTGGAATCTCCCCCTGCCTTGCTTTCCACTTCTGCCTCTTCCTCTAGCTCGTCCTCTACCTGCAAAGTTTGCTTGGAAAGAGCTTCCTTCATCTTCATTCTTTCTATTCTTTGACTTGTCCTTGACCTTAGCTTTATCAGAATATAAGGCAGAAGTTTGATTACCTCTTGAGGACTCACCACCTTTGCTAATCTTTGCTTCATGAGTGAAGAGTTGGCCCATGAGTGTGTTGAGGTCGGGTACATGCATATCCATGTATAAATCCATGGCTGTTGTGAATGACTCCCACTTGTCGTCTGCTTTGATTCCATTCATGATTTGTCTTATGATTTGCTCCTCTTCAATTACCTCTCCAATGCTTCCAAGTTGGTCGGAAATCTCCTTCATCTTTGTGACATAATCAGTCACATTTTGCTTCGGGCTTTTCTTCATTGTTGTGAACTCCATCCACAATTGGTTCTTCCTTGCTCGAGTGTTGGAAGAGAAGAAAGAAGCAAGTGCATTCCAGGTTTCTCTTGATGTCTTGCATCCCTTGACATGAGGTAAAAGAAAATCAGAGATTGAGTTTAGAATATAGGACCTTGCAAGTGCATCCTTCGAACACCAATTCGAAAGTCCTTCCACTTCTTCATGTGATGGTTGCCCTTTGTTCCTCATGGTTGGCATTGCTTCATCTCCGGATATGAATCCATATAGATTCCTTCCTTGAAGGTAAGCCTCCATCCTTAGAGACCATGCCGGGTAGTTGTTTCGATCCAATTTGTCAATTGTTGATGGAAATCCATCTCCCATGTTGCTTGACTATGCTCTGATACCACTGTGAAGAGAGATGGTGGATGCAATCCAAAGATGAGTAGGTGCCGCTACAACCAGCTTCACACCAGCCAACTGAGACTTCAGAGTTGATTATTAGACCCTTTGAGCTTCCTAAATCCACCAAAATATCAGCCAAGTACTTTGGAACATGTATCCCAAAGGTTTAAGTCAAGACAGACTAGTTGCGAAATGACTAGCTCCCAAAACTTGCTATTTTTGGACATACACCTGCTGGAAAAAATGAACAGTGCTCTCAACCTGGAAGGAATTAGAAAAATTCCTTTTGGGCATAGCAAATAGACTTAGCAATCTTCCTATTCCAAGTTAAAACACTTCAAATGATGGACTGAGCACTGAGAACAAGTTTCATCAAGTTCTGGAACATTCCCACAATTCTCGGGGCTCTGCAGAGATAGACCAGTAAGCAGTAAAATGCAGATATCTCCAAAAGTATAAATCCAATGACCTTGAAAATTTATAGGTAGAGACTAGACAGTGAGAGCTATCCAACGCACTTTAAAACACTGAAAAAGGTTCAGTAAAACTCGAGATATGACCTTCTGAAGTTACTGCTCTGAGTGAGTATAGCAGAGAACAAAACAGAGAGGTAGATGATAATAAATGTATAGATTCACATATGATTACAACCACATTGGCAATGAATCTTTGCACAATGGGAGTAGAATGATAGAGCTATGGAGTAAGCTCTTCAATCTCTACAAAATGACATGAAGTGGTCACGTACAAGGCTTGCTAATCGCCTCTTCCTTCTTGCTCCTTTTATAGCAATTCTTGGAGGGAGTTTTGAATTCGAATTCGAATGGCTCCACCTAAAAGTGATCCCCAAAGTTAGGAGAGATTCCCTCAGCTCAAAAATTCGTGATTTTGGTAGTTGGAGCCACGAATTTGCTTTTACATCATGGATGAGGTAAGCCATCCTTTTACTTTTTTCTTTTTCCATTTACAAGAGATAAAATGTACTCTTTTACAAGAGGTGTTCACATGACTACTCATGTGACTTACAAATGAGGATAATATCAAGCATATCAAGCATGTAGGCTTGGGCAAAATGCACCAACAAAGATGTCCTGGAGGGATTGTAGAAATGGAGAGAGGGATATCGGGGGTTGGGGTCGTAAATTTGAGGAGGGCTGAAAGGGTTGCGTGGTAGCAGGGAAGCCCATGAATGTGGATCTGGGGTCAGGATGACCGGTGGCTGAAGGCATTGGGGATGGTTGTCCTAGGGCAGGCTCGGGAATGGTTTCGGTGGGTGGTGTAGTGATGGGGTTTGCGTCAAAGACCGGGTTATCAGTGGTAGAGAATAGGGTGGCACTGGAGATCGGAGTACGGAAGGTGAAGGTGGGGTCGGTGGGTTGAGCAGTCGATGTGGTTTCCACTGTTTCTCTTCTAGGAGGTGATGGTGGGGGAGTGGATGGTAGTGGTTCGGTGGACTCCTCATGGGTGGCGGGGTGCTGTTGACTAGCTGTTTGGGAGGTTGGTGTAGTAGTGGGCTCTTCTGCAACTGTAACGGGAATTTGGATATTTTTACCTGAGCGAGGTCGTGTCTGGAACCTTCGTGGGTCATATTGAACTGAAGGCCTCTGAATGGCAGTGCGCACAGCTTCTACAACTCCATATGTTTCTGCCATCAATAAGAGACCTTCCCTGTACTCTGAGTCAACTCCCGATTCTTCCAACAACTGAGTCATAAGTACTCTGCTGCTCTGTTCAGTGAGTAACTGCTGCGATCGCACTCTTTCCATAATCTGATACAGCCTTCGGAGTTCTGCTGTATATGCTGGGGCTTCAGTGGTCTCTTCTTCATATGCTTCTTCTTCTTTCGGGTGTCCGTGTTGTTGGCTTTGCTGAGCGTCACTCCAATGGACATGTCTACCGTCTGTAGACTTTCTTCTTCTCCGTGAGGATGTGCCCTGCTCCTCTGCCTCTGAATAAAACTCCACATCAGAGAATTGTGTGCTTTGTAGGAATGCTTCGAAATCCTGGGGGTCCAGTCCTTCAGCCTCTCCAGTGGCAGCAAACTCGAATTCAGGTGTAACCGGAGGAGCCGATGGGGTGGGTTGTGTCGTAGTGTCAGATTCCGACCTGGGTATCCTAATGGTAAAAGGAGGTACAGTGCCCTCTCTTAATGGTGATGCCTCAGGAGTAGTCAGGACTTCCCTTGTCTGGACACACGGAATCGCGCCCCTCATGCGCTTGGACTGATGTGTGGATGTCTTGAGCCTTTTAAACATTTGTAATTGTGCCCAAGTTAAGGCACGCTCAATGGGGACATCATATGCCAAGCATCGGTAAATGATGCGTGTGAGTGCACAGCATCCGTTCACCACTAATTTCCTAGAAGCCCGTTTGTTCGCTTCATACAACTGATCTATAATCCACACTGGTAGCTTAATAGGTAGCGCACCTGCTTCCGCCAAGTAGAGAGCAAACCAGATCTTCTTGTGTGGTTGCGTGAATCGGTCTTGACCGGGGAAGGCGAAATGTTGCATGCACATGCGGAGAGGGATGGACACATTTGGGGTGAGGGCTGCCATGTCTTTCAGCTTCACTACTTTCCTGTCCTTCATGTTGTTGGGAACGAGAGCATCCTTTTCTGAGGGTACATGCGTGCCATGCATCTTTAAAGCATCACTCACTAGCTCCACAGTAAGTTCAAACCTCTTCAACTCGTTGTTGCCCAGCAATGAGGGGAGAACAAATGATCCGGGTTGGTCCTTATCTTCATGAGCTTGTAATGTAGAGACCAGATAGTAACATCGGAGGAGGTCGGGTTTAGGTAGTGGGGCTTCAAAATATTCCGCCAACCCTGCTCGTTGCCATATGATCTGGAGGTCTTCGGTGTTCTGTAAAGTCTCGAACTCCTTGGAGAAAAATTGGAAACGCACCCATGATCTGTCATACTCGCATTTAGACTCCCAGATATACTTAGCCTCTCCTAATGGACCGGGCATGCCATTGAACCAATGAGAGTTGGCATGGACTCTTTCCGTGATTCCTGTAGGTGGGTCTGGCACCGGGAGTTGCTGAAGGTGTTGCATCTCCACTGGTCGTTCAGTCGGGGGCACGTCCACAGGTAGGCTATCCACATCAATTCCTGCAGTAAGTATCCCTACTTGTGAGCCCAAACCTGTCGCTTCTGCCATTTTACTGTTTGCCTTCTGATTCTGTGAGAATATAGAAGCATGTGTTAACATCGTAATGGACAGACTAAATCCGTTGCTGTCCCCGTTACAACATTAACATGAGGTATATGGTGAGTTAGTGGTTAGTAAGTGCACGAAGACAGTGAGTGTAGTTAACGTTTGTGTATTCCTAGGAGACTAATGCCGTTAGTAAGTGGGATGAATTTACAAATCGGGGTCGGGGGGTTTATCACAGATCTTAGACTGCCAAATGCAGTGGATGGGTTTTGCTTTCGGTTTTGTAGAGACTCCAGAGAGTTGTGTCGGTGTCGCTGTTTGGGAATGGGGCCTTTTAGGGACCCACTTATAAGTGATTACATGCATGCTCATGGGTCTTGGTGTGTTCCTAAGTGTTGAGCACGAGGGAATACTGGTTGTACTCGTAGATGGGTTATGCTGCATAGGTTGTGGCCTTGGCGTAACTACTTGTGCCCTCAAGCAAGCCTTAGGCACCCAAATTTGTCTAGATTGTGGGCTTGCCTTCATCGACTTCTTGGGCACCCAAATAGATTTTACTTTAGCAGAAGAATTTCTGACAGACTTCTTATTAGCGTCGTGTTGTTGGTTACTAATAAGAGGCTTTGCCCGTGTAGTTGACGGTGGTGCACCCGGTCGTTCGCCTTTCCGCACCCACACCTGGTTTATTTTCTGGGACATTCTGCTGCGCAGGTACTTTTGATCTCGGACATAGGTAGTACTCGGCTTCTTCTGCTTGTGATCCGCCTTTGGTTGCTGCCTCCTTCTGGCCTTTGGAAAAGAAGGGAGTTCCGTTGCATCCCTGACTCCTTTTTTGCAAATATCATTCCTCTGCAACACAGGGTTTTGAACAAGAACAGCATGGTCATCTTCATGTGTACCCCTGGAAGGACCAGGAGTCTGTGCCTTTCCTAGCTCCTTGAGTGCTCCATTGTCTAATTCTACTGTAACTCGACTATGATTGAGCCAAACCTGGAGAAGTCCACTTCTTAGGTTTAGATTGACTGCTTGGTCATAGATCCAATCCTGACCCAAGACGAGAGGTTCAGTGAGATCCTCATCTTGACACACTAGTACTTTAACGGTCATTGCCTCATCGTGAATGTAGAGGGGAAGTTCCACCTCGCCCATGCAAGGGGTTTCCACGCCTCCCAATCCTATGAGATATGCTTCCACAGGATGGACAGTTAACTGTAACTCTTGACAGTAAGACAACTTAACAGCGCTAGTGGCCGCACCTGAGTCAATCAAGGCTCTTACGGTCCTTGCACTCTTTCCTTGTCCTATATCTATGGTTATGAAAGGACGTCTATCAATTATTCTACTCGAGCTTGTTCCTGCAACTTCACACATGGCCATGGGATATCCTTGATCTGCATGGTCAACTGTTGTAGTCATATCTCGGCCTTGTCTGCGTAACTTCATCCTTCTGATGCGTTCTAAAGCTTCTGCTTGAGCCTCTTCTCTAATTCTCTTTTCTTCCTCTTTGCGTTTCTTAGCAGTGTTGAGTTGACTGAGCATTTCCTCCGTGAGGGGTTCCTGATACAACTTGACTCTGCAACCGCTAATATAATTCGGGAGAACATCACCCTCTAATGTGGCCAATTGTACTGCTCCGCTCGTGGAGATCCTATTGATGATCATAGGTCTGTAGCCTCTCTTTTCTAGCTTCCTCGCATGTTGTTTTAGTGTATAGACTAAGACTAGATCTCCTGCTTTCAAGCCTTTATCCTTCACGTGGGCATCAAAGTATGCCTTCTGTCTCTTCTTGGCTGCATATATCCCTGCAGCGGCTCTCAGTCTTGTTTCTCCTAATCGTTCAAGGTCAAAGATCCTAGAGGAGAGCTCATGACCTGTCCATTCGTGCTCTTGTGCTACTCTCAATGTAGGGATCAGGAAGTCCAAGGGTAGCACAGCATTTTGACCGAATACCATCTGAAAGGGGGTGGCTTGGAGTACCGTTTTGTAGGCAACTCGGTATGCCCAAACAGCATGGTGTAGCTGTTTGTCCCAATCAGAGCGTTTAGTGTTCACTAATTTCGTCAGTACATTGCATAAAATCTTATTAGTGCTCTCAGCTTGTCCATTAGCTTGAGGGTGATAAGGGGCAGACTTCTTGTGTATTACCAAGAATTCTTGGAGTAGATTCTCAATCACTTCGTTCAAGAAATGAGTGCCTCTATCACTTACAAGCTCTATAGGTAGTCCATATCGCGTGAATACATTCTCAAACAAGAATTTGGCAGTTGTTTGAGCATCGTTCTTGGTTGTAGCCTTTACCTCTACCCACTTGGTGAGATAATCTGTTGCAACAATGATGTATTCCGCATGAGAACCTTTCGCTGGGGGATTAATAGGACCTACGAAGTCTATTCCCCACTTAGAGAATGCACGTCCACCCATCATAGGTTTCAGTGGCATCTCATCTTTGCGTATAGGATACTGAGTCCTCTGACAGACATCACACCGTTTCACATAAGTATGTGCATCCATGTGAAGGGTAGGCCACCAGAAGCCCGCAAACAATATTGCCTTGATCACCCGATCTGGTCCAAAGTGTCCTCCTGCTACACCTTGGTGAGCAGTCTCCAAGATTTTGAGATATTCACTTTCATGGACACATAACCTCAGGTACCCATCTTTACCGCGCTTATATAGATTATCACCTATGAGTGAATAATCCAGGGCTTCTTGTTCTAAACTCCTTTTCCTAGCTAGAGTCATGTCTGGGGGGAATGTGTTTGTCCGCAAGAATGATACTAGAGGTTCACTCCAATCTGGCACAATGGATACTTGATAGAGAGTGGCATGTTCCACAGGTGGTTTAGTGCAACAGATTGGGCATTCCTTGCACAACTTTTGGACATCCGCTTCCATAGTTGGCCAATGCACTCCGAATCTTTTTAGAGTCTGCAACGTTCGTTGCTTTGAATGGTGTTGCTCTAACGCACCTACATGTGCTAATTGCAACCATTTAGCGTACTCATCCTCTTCTACGCAACAAGCCAAGATCCCTTGATCTGTGTGCTTGTACATGCTTCCTGCCATGATATGGTACTTTTGGGCTTTTACGATCTCTCGATTCCGTGTGTTCACCACTGGATGATTAGGTCCGTATGTCAATACTGGTACTAGTGGCTTGGCCCACTGCGGCACCACTTCCAACTTAAACAAGTAAGCATCAGGAAGGTCATCTGACACTCCTTGTGGGGCTTCTCCCGATGTGAGCCTGGAGAGGTGATCTGCTCGTAAGTGAGTCCTACCTTTCCTTACCACGACCTCAAAGTCATATTCCATTAGCAAGACAAACCATCTCACTAATCTTCCTGTATTGCATGGCTTGTTTACAAGATATAACAATGCCTGATGATCAGTAAAAAATTTAAACTTATTTGCAAGCAAATAGTGTCTAAATTTCTTAACTGCATACACCATGCCTAATCCTTCTCGCTCTGTGGTGGTGTAATTCCGTTCAGCCGCATTCAATTGTCTACTGGCATAGGCAATTGGAAGATCCATATTACCTTCACCAGTAGGTTGTGCGAGCACACATCCAATAGCATAATTGGATGCATCAACATGAACATGGAATGGCTTATTCCAATCTGGTGTGGTCAAGATTGGTGCTGAACACAATCTTCGTTTAAGCTCCTGGAAGGAATTCTCACATTCATCCGTCCACTCAAAGTTTGTCAGAAGTCCGTACATGGGCTTTGCAATGACAGCGTACATGTGTATAAATCGTCGGTAATAACCACAGTGCCCCATGAAAGCTTGTACTTCCTTTACATTCTTGGGCCTAGGTAGCTCTGCTATGGCTCTCACTTTTTCTTCGTCGGTAGATATGCCATTCTTTGACACTATGTGTCCTAGAATCTTACCTTGCCTGACCATAAAAACGCACTTTTCTGGGTTTAGGCAGACTTGATATTCTCTACATTTGTCAAAGATTTGTCTGAGTTCAGGAATATGGGTTTGTCTAACGTTGGAATGAGCACAAAGATCATCAACATAGACTTCTAAACTCTTCCTTAGGAACTCCTTAAACACATGGCACATCAGTCTCTGGAAGGTAGCTGGTGCGTTGGTAAGCCCAAATGGCATTACTCTAAAAGCAAAAATGCCCCATTCTGTGGCAAAGGCTGTCTTATGCTGATCCTCTGGAGCTATGGCTACTTGATTGTAGCCAGAAAATCCATCAAGGAAGCTGTACACTTCCTTGCCTGCCACTCTTTCTAAGAGATGTTCTGTGATGGGAAGCGGATAGTTATCTCGAATCGTGGCGGCATTAACCTTTTTCAAGTTAATGCACACACGCAGCTTGCCATTCTTCTTGGGCACCACTACGATGGGGGACACCCATTCAGTGTGCTCAATTTCGTAGATAAATCCAACTTCAACCAGTCTATCTATCTCTTCTTTGATCTTAGCAGCGTAATTATCGTTATATGTATAAGGCTTTTGCTTAGAGGGTTTGGCATCTGAGGTCATGGGGATGGTGTGTGAGCATATGTCAGGGTCAACACCTTTCAAATCCTTGTAACTCCAAGCGAATACATCTCTGTATTCTCTTAGCAAGGTAATCAATTCGTACTCTTCTTCTTCTGTCAGGTCATGGCCTATATACGTACATCTCTCCTCTCCTTCTTCTAGGGCCACTACGATTTTCTTGGTAGTTTCTTTGTTATCATAGGCCTCTCCTGATTGTGCCTCTCGTTTGGGCATTCTAATCATGACTCTCCTGTCATCTATCTCATACTTCTTAAAATTTTCTGGGACCTCAAACAAAGATTCTTCCTCTTCTGGTAAGGCTTCTCTCTTCTTTCGTTTCTTTCCTTCTTCCTTAGGGGTCACATGTGTTGCTAATCTTACGTCATTTGTCAGCTCTCCATGCCTCTGGGTTTGAAATTCTACCTCATGGAAGTATTCTTCATCTGATGCAAATGGTGGGTCCATAATGATTGACTCTAGATCGGAGTCACTTGCATCCTCAAATGCATCAGGGCTAGGTTCGCATTCTTCTAGAACTGCCTCTCCCATGATTGGCTCTATGGAGAAGACTGAAATATCATAGCCATCCTCATCACAGTGAGGTGTCCATTGTTCTTCGTTGATGGCTACGTCCATTGTTGCTAAGATTTCTGCCCAACCGTGAGGTTCAAATTCTTCGTCTGGAAAAACTACAGGTGCATAGGCTGGGTCTTGGATTGATCTATGGGTTTCTTTCGCACCTACCTCTCTGGCTTTCTCTCTCTTCTCTTCTTCTACTGCTACCTTGCACATCCATAAGTGGTTGTCTTCATGCATCCATGAGGATCCAGACCCTATGGAATGCATCGATTCTGTGTCATCTTTAGCTCTATGGATGGGATTCCACTGGATAGGAGGGACATCTCTATGAGAATAATCCTTGAGATTGACTTTGGTTGTAACACCTAAGTGCTGCAGGTACAAAGAATTGGTCCCCCAATCCTGTACCACTTGCAACTGTCGCATGAATGGTCTTCCCAAAATCATCTCATAGGCATGATTTTTGCTGAAGTCACATATGGCAAAGGTATGTTCAAACTCGACACCACAAGTGGTGAGAGTTATTCCTTCCAGCAATCCTAGGGGTCTCTCTATGTGACCATCGGCCATTTGCAATTTCATCCTCGTTGGCCTGAGTGCTGGCTTGCCCCAACGCTTCCATAAGGAGGTGGTGGCAATTGCAACTCCTGCACCTGAGTCCAAAATCGCTTTGGTGGTGTACTCCTGGTAGGTGATGGGAAGATAGGTGTTCCCTTCTTCACCTTCACACATATCTCCTATCTTATCCAAGGGAATTTCTGGCACTGTCCTATGGGATCCTACCTGGGAACGAGGTTTTGCTATCTCTGGTACTTGTTTGGCTACATGTTTCCATAATTCAGGTCTAACCTTGAGTAGCTCTTCTAACTTGAGATTACACTGCACGTTAGTGTTCTTTACTACCTCTGTGTTCCTAGGTATGACTGAGTCGTCGTTCCTTACCATGACTGTGGGTGCTCTCATACATGTGGACTTTGCTTCCCATGGGCCTGTGAAGTGGGGTAGCTCTTGTATGGAATTCGACTCAAAGTCTAATCTCTCGTGAGACTGAACACTCTCATGCTCCCCATAAATAGATGGGATGTCTTGTGGGAATTGGTCGTGTGCATCGTCCACAAGTTCAAAAGGAGGGGCGACCTCGCTTTCGTTATCCCATTTGTCTTCTTGAATCTCTCGTAGGAAGTCTGGTGCAAACCGATTCATAGAAGAAGAAGTGTCTGGCTCCGTAGAATTGGGCGCATAAGCAACCTGTGAAGGAGGGCTGGTTCTATTGTTGGCTCTCTCCTCGTTCTCGCAAATGACTGGAGCACAAGCTTCTTGGGGAAGGTTACTTATTCTATTACTTTTCCGAACAGGCTCATACACTCCCTGAGAAGGAATGTAGGCAACCTGTGGAGGTACTTGAGCTTTCGAGGGAGGCTCATCTGCCTTTTGGGGGGGAAGATAAGCTTCTTGAGGAGGCACATGGGCTTCCTGAAGAGGCTGGCTTATCCGTTCTCTTGCCCTTTCCTTCCTTTGAGGGGTAGGTTCCTTTTCTGACTGTGCAATTAGCCGCTCTATTCTTTCTAAGGAGGGGAAACTGTCTGGTTTAGTGGAATTGGCCACATAAACTTCCGATTGGGAATGATTCGTGTTTTTGCTTGCTTTTTCTTGGTCTTGATTTTTTTCTTCCTTGTCAGATCTTGCAATTATCCTCTCTAACTTCTCTAGGAATCCATCCAAGTGTAATTGCGTTTTGGCTGAGCCTGAGTAATTGAAAAGGCGACTGGCTTCAAACATAGTCTGAGCCAATGCGACCATTTTCGCGCATAGTTTGGTTCTTTCTATCTCTAGGTCAGCTCTAGGATAGCACTTGTCATGATCCGTGACGTTTGGCCCTTCTTGGATTCTGGCCTGATATGCCTTAAGCATCATGTCTATGTCTTCGGGAGTGGGATCAGCTAACACTGATCCTGTTTGGGGTGGTGGGTGGGTTGCGTGGGCTGTCTTAGAGGGTGAAGGGATGGAGGGTGATGGGGGTGGTAGCGGCGGGAATGTGTGAGAGTGCGGTTGAGACGTGATCTCTATGATTTTAGCCTTGGTTTCTCGTAAACTTTCCTCAAGTTCACTCATCTTCTTTGCCCATTGCCTTTTCATGCGTTCGCGGCTATCTTTCCAAGCTCTTGTTCTCTTTTTATTTTGGCTCTCAGCATCGCTAGCATCTAGGCTCTTTTCCTGGCCTACCCCTTGGTTTTGCTGCAATGTCTGAGCCCTAGTGACTACCTGTACTGGTGCAGTGGAAGTGACACTTCCTGAGGAGTCTACCACTAACCCAACAACGTTGATAGGGGTGATTTTTGGCATGCTATTGGGGTTCTTAGGGCAATCTCGTAAGAGATGCTCTTTTCCGCAGTCTTGGCAAAAGCCTTGGATAGTCACGGACTGAGTTTGTGTAGGCGGAGGTAAGGGACAATCACGAATGAGGTGATCACCTTGGCATCTGTAGCACGGCCCTCTTGGGAATGGAGGTCTGACCTGCCTAGATTGGGGCCTAGGGTTGGGGTTTGCATACATGACGTTCGTGTAATCTGATTCCCAACTAGGTTCGTTCGGCTCTTCACTATAGTAGGACTCACCATGTTCTGGAGACTGCATGTAGTAAGCCTGGGGGCTATCCACATGGGTAGAATCAAAGCTATGATCACTTGGGTCATTTTCAGAGATCAAGGATGTTACAGGGACTATAGCTCTATTCAGGTTTTCTTCTGCAACAGCATACTTTACTGGAATCACGTTAGAGGGGTTTGGAGGCTGTTGAGCTAGCACCGGTTGGGGTCTCTGTTGGGCCTGATATTGTGGTTGGTAGGTTTGTTGGGGTCTAGCATATTGTGGTGGGGGAGGATACTGGTTCTGGTATCTGCCTTGTTGGTAGGGTTGAGGGTAGGGTTGCCTAACTGCCTGCTTGTTGTATGGGCAATCTTGCGCAGTGTGGTTTGTGTACTTCCGTTCTATGGTGCAGTACTGGCTACTAGGGTTTACTTGGGGTTGAGCCATAATAGGGCAGACATTCGCCATGTGGTCACCACCGCATGTATAGCATCTTTTCACAGGGGCAAACCTTGGGATTTGTTTGCTAGTTACACCTAATTTCTGAGCTACTTTTTCGGCAAGTTCCTCAATTGATGTGGCTTGTGTGGAAGATTGACTAGATGCACTATCTGAATCTTTGTAAATTTTGGACAGCTCTAGCTCTTCTCCTAGGTTATCTTCAATGTCGATGCACATTCGTACACACTCTTCTATAGTCCTAGGGTCTTTCAGATACACATAGGATCTCAATTTTGGACTCAACAATCCGTCAAGGAATAAGGCAACTTGTTTAGCAGATGTGGGTAGCTCCGAAATAGGGCACCTTTCAAGATATTGTCTAAATCTTCTTCCTGCAAGTCTCACAGTCTCTTGAGGGGTTTGCTTGAAGCTGTGAATCAGTGAGGAGGTGTTGTGTCTTATGCCGCTCTTAGAGAACTCTACAATGAATGCCTCTAGGAGTTGATCTATGCTCCTGAACTGGCGTTCATCTAATGGCTGAAACCACGTAAGTGCTGTGTTCCTAAGGGTTAGACCGAAGGCATTGTACTGCGTGAACAGATCCTCCACTTGTTCAGCTCTCAAGACTTGCTTGAACTCTGCCACATGATCATAGGGATCTCCTGTGCCGTCAAAGTAATTCTTCATGGACTTAACTAGCTGGGTGGGTCTCAAAGTTCTTGTGTGCTCTCTAGGCCTCGGCAGAGGGAATCCATCTACATTTCTTTGGTTCCTGTGGGCTCTATGCATCTCAGGTTCTACCCTATTCGTCTCCGTTCTCGTTCTTTCTCTGCCCACTGGATTGGCAAAACTTACCTCTGGTCTATCTTTACTTCTGTCTCTTTGCATACCATGAGCCTGGGATGTTCCAGCTCCAGGGTGACCATAGGCTACATTTGATCTTGGTTGGGGGAAAATGAATTCGCCCTTCCAAGTGTAAGCATGCCTATCATTTTCTGTCACCACAAAGATCCGTTCTGAAGCATGATCTAAGTAGGTCACTCTGCCTGGGCTATCCGGATCCTTAAACTCATAGATCATGATATTTCCTATGTCTGTTGGCTGATTAGACTTATACCTCCAAAAGGCTTCATCAGTTTCTCGATTAAGGAGCAACTCTATGCTCTTGTTGTCTTGAGGGACCCATTCAGGCGTGATAAGCCTAGTGAGAACTGATTTACCTCGAGGGGTTCTAGGTTCCGCACCCATGTTCCCTTGTTCCAGGTCCCCTAAGTCCGCTTCTGAGATTACGTTCCCAAAGTCATCTGTCCTATCAGGGTGACTAGTGACTACATATATAGTTCCTTCTTTGTCCAGGTATGCACCATTTTCAAACTTGACAGCTGGGTGCTCTAGTCCAATGGATTGATCAGGGTTTTTAATCTGGACCACAGATCTTCCTAGGCCGTCCTCATAGATGCTAGCACCTAATCGGTTGGTCCTAAGGTACTCCAGCTGCGTTTTGTAAGGGCCTTCTACCCTGTACAGGTAAGGCACTCCTGAACTTCCCGTAGGTCTGTCCATGCCTTGAGACATTTCTGACTCACTGGTCTCAGAGCTAGGGTAGTATGAGTGGTGGCTCAACTGCTGGGCCCAAGACCTTGCAGTGTGATTGACACTAGCCTCAGAAGACCTAAGGCTTTGTCTTTCCCTTGCTAAATGTCGTCCTGATCTAAGGTTCATATGCCTAACTGATTAGCCCAATTTTTTTTCAGAGTACAACCTCGTTGCCGATTAATTGGTACCAGTCACTTGATTCTTTTTAGTTATTTTATCACGTTTGAGTTCTTGTCTGATATCACGTCGTCAGGAATGTTTGAATGTTGTTTCGCACTTGCAATTGATCATTCCACGTTAGGTTCTTTTCCTTTATGTTATCGGCAGTGCAGAGATTAAATTTTTAACTTGAACTTGAGTTTTTAGGTAGTCTTCAACTTGATAACTGCCTATCGTCGCCCTGACTTACTCCTACTTCTAATCGCTCTTAGCCTAGGCTAGGAATTGACGAAGAGGAGTTGAGAATATTCCGACCTTTCTTGCCGAACCTTGCTCTTTAGTGCTCGAGAAGTTGATTCTCAAGCGTGTGCCACACCCTTGCTTGGATACTCTCAATTGCTTCTCAATAGGCTTGCATAAATCCCAAGATTAGCTCCAAGTAGACCTTTCAATTGACAGACAATTTATTTCAGACACTTTGTTAATGACCCTTGTTCCCCCTTTTGCATTGTTAGAAATTTACTCTGGAGCTCCCTTGGTGTTCCTACCCCTCAGTGTGTCAACTTCCAAATATCCTATCTGAAAATCAACGCGTTATTCTTATAAAAAACAGTTGAGGGCGTGTAGTATATGTCACGAGCTTTCCGACAAGCCCTAGAGCTCAGAAAATGGATTTCGTATGAAAAAGTTATGACCGTTCAGGGTTTAGGGGGTTAACTAGACAAACAGAACCTTTCGGGGGTTTTAATGCATTTTCTAAGGCCTTCGTAAGTAGATGAGTACATGAAAGTGCAAATATGCCCAAAATTTAGCCTAAATTTCCAAAAATTCACTCCTTAATTTTTTGCCGAAAATGCCTGTCTATCGCGATAGACGGTGTCTGTCGCGATAGACACAATCTATCGTGGGGGTTGTCTGTCGCGATAGACGATGTCTGTCGCGATAGACGGTGTCTATCGTGAAATTCTGTCTGTCGCGATAGACGGTGTCTGTCGCGATAGACGGTATCTATCGTGGATTTCTGTCTGTCGCGATAGACGGTGTCTGTCGCGGATTTCTGTCTGTCGCGATAGACGGTGTCTGTCGCGATAGACGCTATCTATCGTGGATTTCTGTCTGTCGCGATAGACGGTGTCTGTCGCGGATTTCTGTCTGTCGCGATAGACGGTGTCTGTCGCGATAGACGGTATCTATCGTGGATTTCTGTCTGTCGCGATAGACAGTGTCTGTCGCGATAGACGGTATCTATCGTGGATTTCTGTCTGTCGCGATAGACGGTGTCTGTCGCGATAGACGGTGTCTGTCGCGGATTTCTGTCTGTCGCGATAGACGGTGTCTGTCGCGATAGACGGTGTCTGTCGCGGATTTCTGTCTGTCGCGATAGACGGTGTCTGTCGCGATAGACGGTGTCTGTCGCGATAGACGGTATCTATCGTGGATTTCTGTCTGTCGCGATAGACGGTGTCTGTCGCGATAGACGGTGTCTGTCGCGGATTTCTGTCTGTCGCGATAGACGGTGTCTGTCGCGATAGACGCTATCTATCGTGGATTTCTGTCTGTCGCGATAGACGGTGTCTGTCGCGATAGACAGTGTCTGTCACGATAGACGGTGTCTGTCGCGATAGACAGAAAAAACGCAAATTTTTGAAAAACTTCTAGTGATCTAGAATGCCCTCAAGGTGTAGGTTACAGTGCTACTCATGCATTCACAAAATGTTAAGATTTTCTGTCTGTCGCGATAGACAGAGATCGTCGTCTCAGGAACTGTGCAGAGCCTGTCGTACCTGCGCACACTGTTGGGGATGATGGTACAGCAAAAAACCTGCAAAATAGCTCAAGAAACATGCAAAAACAGCGCATGCAAATTCGCTCTCTCGCTCTCTCTCACAAGTGAAATGAGGGAAATGAGGTGGAGATGGGGATATAGTCAAAAACTGAAATTTTTGCGATGATGGAGATGGAGGTGGGAGATGGGAATGATGATGATGGTGATGAAGATGGTGAAGAAAGTAAAAGAAATTCGATGAGAGTGAAGAAAATACCTACCACTCCAACGCGTCAACTCTACGTCTTACCATCACACGCTCGTCCTCAAAGCTCGATCCCCGGCAACGGCGCCAAAATTTGGTGTAGCTCAGTGATGAGTAGCACCTCCTTTAATGTCAATCCGGGAAGACGTGAGGATGGTATGAAGACCTCGAGCAAGTGGCGACACAAGTGCGTGAGTGAGAAGCACACAAGCATGCACACACATACACACACACACGCGCACACACGGCAAGACAAAGAGAGAGAATCAATGGAGTGCTTTAGATTACTTTCACAAGCTCTTACAAGTTCGTTTCAATTACAATCTAACCTCTAAAATGAGCTCTCTAGCTCTTTTTATAGTTTTTGACTAGCTTTTGGCCCTGTCCAGACCTAGTGTCCGGCCTAGTTAAAAATTAGGTTCCAGGGCTTATTTGAGGGCTCAAACGAAGTCTAAAAATTATGAAATTTGGTACGATGGTACTTCTAATACTCCTCAAGCTCGAGGACTCCTCGGCTTGCACAAAATGGAGTCTAATCTACCAAAAACGGGATTTACAATGTTTGTGTAGTGATTAAAATCACTTGGGTTGTACATAATCTATGGGAAAAAATGATCTGGCCTTGTTGCCGTATTGTGCATGACTCCTTTATTGCTTTGTATGCCAACAGATCAATTTGTGGGTGTGGCCTCGACTTTCGTTGCTTCTGGCCCTTGACCTCCTTATGCTCCCACATTGTGAAGATTCTATCCTGAAGATCCCAGATCTCACCTGATCTGAATGCCAGTTGAAACCATGGGTCATATTTCCTCAAAGCATCTGATTTTCTATTCTCATCCAATGCAATTCCAACCTCAATAAGGCATTGCTTTCGTAGATTGGGATGTATTCTCCCAGCTTCCTTCACAAGACAATCTTCGTATTCATGGTGGAAGAACCGAATTCTCTCTATGGAGGACATTTTCTGCCTGTAGTCATTATCGTTGTTGTGATCCCAAGCAAGAAGCTTGGCTTCCTCAGTTGTAAGACCAGCATATATCTTACACTCTGCATACCTAAAGAAAAATGTAGTAGGGTGCTCCTTCACTAATTGTCTACGAGCCTCTGCAGAGTGTGAACCTCCAATCACATAATAAGTGTACTCCTCAAACAAATTCTCATTGAAATCCTCCACACAGCTGCACTCATGCGGATCCACCATTACAAGGAATGGCACAACAGTAGCATGAGGATTAATTTTCATTTTCTTCTTAAGAATTTGGACATGCAAATTATGTGGCTCCCTGATCTCAAGGGGCCTCCTCCCTGTGACTGGATCCACTGGTGGCCTGTGGATAATATTAATAGGCAGGTGGAACAACTGCCCCTTCTTCACAATTTTTCTTCTAGCTATGTCCTCCCTCATCTTATTCTGCTCAGTGCCAAGCACACCAGATGCAAGCTCTCCACCAGGTGCAACAATAATATCCCCAGAGCTAGAGCTTGAGTCAGAAAAGTCCTCTTCTGCAATTATCTTCTTTTTCTTTTGGGGCTTTTTCTGCACACTCTGCTTACCCCTTGCCTTTACAGGGGTCGTCTTCTTGTGCTGTGTTGGCATGATATTGCCCTGTATCCATGGCATCAGGTCCTTGATGAAATTCACTGAGTCTCTGCACATCTGAGCTAGCTCCTCTGGAACACAGCACTCTGGGCACAAGAATTCCATCTTGCATATGACATTTCTTAATCCCTTGGATGTCTCCACCAAGAAAAGCAGGTTCTCAGAATCTTCATCTTCATAATCCAATTTGTAAACAAGGCCATACTTAAAACCTTGTGTTGTCGTGATCTTTCCTCTGCCATAGGCCCCTGCGAACACAAGGAGGACTGCATTCTTCTCTTCCACGTACTGAAGGCACCATTCGAGATTTGTCATGTCCCGAAGTGGACGATCTGTCTTCATGACCTCTGTCTCCCTCGACCTTTCCTTCATACTTGGATCCTCCACAGGAATTTTAATGCTACTCTGTCCACCTGAGGATATTCCTAGTGGGTTGCTGGCCTTCTCAGAGGATAATGGTGTAATAATTTTCTTTGCCTTTGCTTGGTGACCACTGCCTTTGTCACGTTGCTGGTCAGCAGAGCCCATGGTGACTCTGAGCTTCTTAATGGGCCTTTCATCCTTGTACTCCGCATCCCTGAAAGCAATTGGAAATATCAAGCAATAAGAAATATCAGCCCATGTCCATGCAAGGCATGGATTTTCAGCTTCAGGTCGATGCCAGGCATCGATGTTTAAGTGCATGTCGATGCCAGGCATCGACTTTGTGTGCAAGTCGATGCCAGGCATCGACTTGAGGGCCCAAGTCGATGCCTGGCATCGACTTTTGGGCCAAGTCGATGCCTGGCATCGACTTTTACCCTCAAGTCGATGCCTGGCATCGACTTGAACACAAAGTCGATGCCTGGCATCGACTTGGGCACAAAAGTCGATGCCAAGCATCGATTTGGGCCCAAAAGCCGATGCCAAGCATCGATTTTGCACCCAAAAGTCGATGCCTGGCATCGACTTTTCAGTGCATGATGATGCTGGCAAGTCGATGCTTGGCATCGTTTTTTGGGACCAAGTCGATGCCTGGCATCGACTTGGGGCTGCAACTCGATGCCCGGCATCGACTTGCACCCACAAGTCGATGCCAGGCATCGACTTGCAGGAGCAAGTCGATGCCAGGCATCGACTTGCAGGAGCAAGTCGATGCCAGGCATCGACTTGCACCCACAAGTCGATGCCTGGCATCGACTTGCTCCTGCAAGTCGATGCCAGGCATCGACTTGGGGCTGCAAGTCGATGCCTGGCATCGACTTGCAATCCTAAGTCGATGCCTGGCATCGACTTACACCTTAAAGTCGATGCCAGGCATCGACCTGTACATGCTTTGGATCCATATTTCGACATGCAAGAAAAATAGAGACCTAGAAATGAGAAATTTACACAGACATACAGAGGGAATCTTTTTGGAATCTTTTTTTTAGTTATGATTTTGTCTACCTCTTGGTACTTTTGCCAACATTCTTCTTCTCCATCAGGCTTGGCTTGCTGGTATGCTGACCTCTGTGCTCCATGGCTGTCTGTGCTCTGCTGCTCTCTCTTGCTCGTGGATTTTGAAAATGCGAATGATCTCCTCCTCTGGTATTTATAGGCAATTGGGTAACTTGAACAAGAAACTAACTGGATCTAACTGAATGAGTCCACTTGCTAACTAAATCTGTCAACTTATCTAACCAGGGAATAGCACCCACACAAATAGGCTGTTTCAGAGCCACTTTAATGAAATATTCATAGACCCTTACAACTATTTATATACATTTGCATAGAAATTACATTTCAATGGCAAGAGTATGGTATGTCCATGAGGATGTCTCAACTCATGTAGAGATTTGTTTCTAAGAATCTCTTTCTTGGGAGAAAATCAAGTCAAAGTTGTGTTAAATGTGGGAGACTAATGACATCTTCATAGTATTACCCTCCACACTTTAGTTCATATTCACATTTATCTTGTAACTCACTCTTGAAATGGAAAATCACTTTGAATAAACATTCTAGTACAGAACCTTGCAACTATTTATATACATTTGCATGGAAATTAAACTTCAATGGCAACAGTATGGTATGTACATGAGGATTTCTAATCTCATGTAGATGTTTTTTCTTAGATTCTGTTGCTTGGGAGAAAATTAGGTCTAAGTTGTGAGATTAATGACATCTTTATAGTGTTATCCTCCACACTTTAGTTCATATTCACATTTATCTTGTAACACATTGTTGAGATGGAAAATCAATGTATGAATATACTTTCTGTGTGCCTCTTTTACACATAATTCTTTTTCAATATACTTTCATCTACCTCTTTGATATCTAGCCAAGACCACAATAAAACCTAATCCTTGAAATCTTAACCAAATGTAAAATTTCTTCTTGTATAGTGTTCAATGGCATAGCATATTCCAGTTGGAACTCAACTTGGATATATTCCAGTTGTAAAATTTCTTCTTGTAAAATTTCATCCAAACAATTTTATTATATATTCCTATTGGAACACAACTTTGATATATTTTGATTCATTCACAATGCTTAGACTGAATGACTCATATGAAGTTAGAAAAAGATCATTTGAATCAAAAGTGAATCAAATCTTTGGTTCCCTTATTAGTGTATATTTGAGTAATTAAGTGATTTGAAGTAATTTGATGTTTTATGTTATTTAATGTACTTTAATAAGCTTTTGATTTCATATCTTCTTGATGTGACATTTGATGCGATATCTTCACTTGATCTCGGATTTCTACTTATTTAAAAAGGTCATTCATCTTCAGTCTTCTCTGAACTCAGTGAAGATGAGCTCAATCTTTTCAGTGGATGCTTGGGCATCAGCTTCCTCTGCTCATATTGATTCATTGTTCTCAGTTGAGCCTTTCCAGAGAAGTGATGATCTCTATGATTTAGAACGTGCTGATGATTCCATGTTTTCTGTTGAGTCATTTAAGTTATCCAATTCACAGTGCAATGCTGCTCATACAAATGCACCTCTTGATCTCCCATCTGATCCAACCATTGATCTCCCTTCTGATTCAAGTGCATGTGGAGCAACGAAAAAGCAAAGCAAGCTCAATCTACGATTTAAAAGAAGGTCTCGTGAAGTAAGTCGAAAAAGATTTAAATTTCTTACTTCAGATAGACAGATTGCATTGGATATTGTGAAGCATTGTTGTGGTTTGAAATGCTTGTATAATTTAGGGATGAAGAAACTAAAGCACATAAGAGAAAAATTCCTCCATTTAGATAGTGAAAGGCAAGATATATACCTTGTTTCTTGCATGCAAATGATTGAGGATAACATGTCAGTAACGCGTGTTGGTTTTGAATATTTCTTTACTCAAGGGATGCCATGCTGTAGGGCTGCATTTAAAATTGCAATGGGTGTAGGAAATTTTAGAATACATAGGGTTCAACAAGGGTTTTTGAATGGGGATCTCATTTTGGATACGTTCCATGTTGGGACCAAAGGATCTGTTGGACGTCATGCAATGAATTGGATGATGAACTATTTTAGCTTGCATTGTGAAGTTATGCCTACAACTGGAAGGTTGCACTTGTCAGATAACTTTACTCGTCGAGAGGTATTTCAAATATATAGAGAAGACATGGAAAATAGAAATGAGAAGTATGTGTTGTATCGTCACTTTACTCGATTATGGAAGGAAGAGTTTAACAATGTTTCTATTCCTCGTAAAGTTAGAATGGGTGAATGTTCAGTTTGCGCCACTTTGAAAAACATGGCAAAAGGGGCTACAACACCACACGAAAAGCATAATTTTAAAAACCTTCTTAACAACCATCGTGAGAGTCAAGCATTAGAGAGAAAGAAAGCAATTCATCATCGAAGTAAGGCACTCAGAAATCCGGAGCATTATATGTGTTTGTTGATCGATGGTATGGATCAGAAAAAAACTTGTTTGCCACATTTTTATCGCATCCCTAAGGACATTGGAGATGAAGTCCTTGTGCAAATGCATTTGGTTGGCGCTTTGGTATACAATGGAACTGTAATGTCCAAGGTTTTCTTCACATATCCGAATGTGCATAATGATCCAAACCTTACAGTTACTGTCATTCATCGTGTTTTGCAATCATGGAAGGGTCTTTTGCCACCAACTCTATATTTGCAACTAGATAATACTCCAAGAGAGAATAAAAATTCTACAGTCTTTGGATATTTAAGCATGCTTGTTGAAAAACAGGTATTTCAGAAGGTTAAGGTAAATTTTCTTCTGGTTGGCCACACTCATGATCACATTGATCAAATGTTCAGTACTTTCTCTAAGAAGTTGGCACGTAACAATGCTTTTACTCTTCCGATTTTATGTGAGCTGATTTCAGAAGCATATACTCCAAAACCAGAAGTTCAACACCTCACACAGATTTATGACTTTAAGCACTTTTGCTCAATGGGCCTTGATAACAGTGCTAAGGTTTTGGCTCCATTGCACAATATTAGTTTCAACCATGTATTCTTGATGAGGAGGGTTGATGAAATAACCCTTTTATTTGCAAAGCAGTATTCATCTTCTCTTGGGTGGGAGCCTAAAGAGGGATGCAGTTTCTTATTGCAGGTGCCTAATTTGTCTACTGTAACAGTGTATGGTGCAGAACAATCACCATATGAAGATAAAAACAATACAGAAAGATGTGGAAGTGTGGTTGATCAAAGTAAAAGCTGGATGCATGCACTCATTGAAAAGAAGAGACATATTGACCGTGCAAAAAAATATGCTGGAGATCAAGATGGGAGGACTTTTTCAATCATCAAGAAGAGATTATACAGTATACAATTGCAGGTCACTGGCCAGTTGATGTTCCATTCACATGGGATTTTTGTACACAAAGATCCGTGAATGTGGCCCAAGCATGTAATGCAGATGCACTTCAAAGTTTTATACATCCACCAGAAAGAAATATTTATGTAGGCCCAAGGATGACAAAACAGGCAGAAGCAAGATGGCAAGGAAATTTAATAGAGATAAATGTTGGAACGCTTATTGCAGTACTTGCTGATGGTGATGAGGCTACCAGACCATTTTGGATTGCAAAGGTTTTAGAGATAACTAAAGATATTGATCAGAGAAGAATAGAGGCTTTGGTGGTGCATTGGTATTACACTAAAAGTAGTAATGCATTCACAGGTAAATATAACTTAGAAATGGTGTGTGATGCTAAACGAACAGGTTCAAAAAGGAAAAAGAATATTCGAAGCACATCCACTCTTAAAATGGATGATGTAGATATTCTTGTTTATGATTTTTCCTTGACAAAAACTGGTCACTTGAGGAAAGCAACAATCAACATGATAAAACAAAAGCTTCCAGATGTATGTGGTACAGGAAATCATAGGAAAACAAGAAGAGTTGTGCATGATCCTGCAGAATTTGGTATGTACGTGGATGAAGATAGAGCTCTTGTGGATATAGAAGAAGAAGAAGAGAGCTCTCAACAGTATGAGACTGAATCAAGTGCATCAAATGATGAGGGTGTAGACATAGATCGACAAAGTTGTGAGTTGCATTGAAGCTCTCAGACATTTTTAGTGCTTATGTAAATGCCTCAAAGTAGTTTGGTTAATGAAACCATGTTTTGTAGCAATTTTGAATAACAATCAGATATCCACCCATTAAAGATATGTCTAAAATGTTATTTTTGTGTAAAAACTATTGACTTCCACATTCTTATATATATTTTAGACATGTCAATGTCTTAGCATATAGATTTTGGACATGTCAATGTCTTATCATATACATTTTGGGACACGTCAATGCCTAATATAGTGAAATTTTGACTACATTTTGAGCTCATTTTTTTTTGAGAAAATGACAAAAAACGTCAAAAATTACTTGTTTTCACCTCATTTTTGTAATATATGTATACTGGTGTAAAGGAATTCCAAAAATGAGGTGAAAACATGTAATTTTTGACGTAAGTGTTCTCTTTTTACGACATAGTTCTCGTTTGTTACGACTCGCTGTTAACTATTTTTGGTGACAATATGAGTTCTATTCATTTGGCTGCTAATCCTATTTTTCATGCAAGGACTAAACATATTGAAGTTCATTATCACTATGTACGAGAAAAGGTTCTAAGCAAAGAGATTCAAATATCATATGTGTCCACTCATCAACAATGTGCAGATATTCTAACCAAAGCATTGGATGGTACAAAGCTTTGCAAATTCAAGGCTATGATTAGTTTGCAGGTAATCTTGGAAGATTGAAGACCTCAAGCATACTTGGCTTGAGGGGGAGCTGTTGGAGCAAGTCTATGACAAGCCTAAGTATTGGCTTGAGTCCCACAAAGTCATAGAAAAAGCCTTAAAATGAAGACTATGTAAAGTTCACTTGTGAACTACCTCTTGTAACTTTTGAAGAGTTTACTTAATGTAAAAGTGAAAGAATCTTAAGTGGTTGAGTCCACTTGATCAAGAATGGAAAGAGGAGCCACGAATTCGTGATTTGTGGTAGGTAGAGAATCAAATCAATCATTGATTGATTGGAGAGTGATTGAGGGAAGTTAGCCTCCCAAACTCAACTATAAATAGATGGCAGTTTTAGTCGTGGTTAGAGAGACCTATGTGAAGACCTCCAAGAGCTGAGCTTTATGCCATATCAAGGTGTGATTACAAGGCACACATATGTATCAGTAAGTCATTGTATTGTACAAGCAATATACTTTCATTTTCATGATTATTTGAGTTCATCTTTCCATGTTCTTGTGAAGTGTACTACTCACTGCCATTACTCTCAATTTTTCTCAGTCAGCTTGCAGAGATGTTTTCTCTGAGCATGATGCATTATTTTCAGTGATTTAACTTGGTAAAGTTAGCTCTAGAAGTCTACTATATGCTCACAAATTTTCATGTCATTTGTATGTTTCAATCTTCAGTTATGTTCAGTTGAAGTCAACAGTGTCTATGCATTTTCACTTCTCTATCAGGTACCCGACTTTTTCACTCATCTTGTCAGAGATG
>CM035426.1:150978881-150983881 GCA_020310875.1 Ceratopteris richardii | reverse complement strand
TTGGACAATGCATAAATTGTGACAACACACCTACTGCATATGATAGGTCTGGCCTTGTCAAGGTAGCATAGATTAGACTACCTATCAAACTCTGATATTTTTTCATGTCATTGAACTCTTCACCTCCATACCTGCTTAATTTATGATTTACCTCCAATGGTGTAGTTGAGGTCCTGCAATCTTCCATGTTAAACTTGATCAAAAGATTCTTCAAGTATCTCTCTTGTGAAACATATACTCCATGTTGAGTATACACAATCTGCATTCCTAGAAAATAAGATAAGTTTCCCAAGTCACTTATCTTAAACTCCTTCTCTATTTGCTTCTTGAGTTCATTGATTCCTTGAGCATCTGTTCCTGTAACAATAATATCATCAACATAAATGCACATGTAAATGTATCCATTTTCACTTGCCTTCACTAGCAAGCTACTATCTGCCTTTGATGCTTGAAATCCACATTCATTCAAGAACTTGACCAATCTGTAATTCCAAGCTCTTGGGGCTTGCTTCAACCCATATAAAGCTCTCTTGAGCTTACACACATAATCTGATCCAATTGACTCCATGAAGCCTTCTGGTTGCTCCATATATACTTCATCTGCAATGTAACCATTAAGAAATGCATTCTTCACATCCAATTGTGATAATTTCCATCCTTTGCAAGCAGCAATAGCAATCAATGTCCTAATTGTAGACATCTTAGCTACAGGACTAAAGGTTTCATCATAATCTACCCCATAAGTTTGGGCATAACCTTTAACCACAAGTCTAGCCTTATATCTAGACACCTTACCATCTGCAAACCTCTTTGTTTTGTATACCCACTTGCATCCAATGACTTTCTGATTCTTTGGTCTTGGTACTAATTCCCAAGTTTCATTTTCAAGTAGAGCATCATACTCTTCTTGCATTGCCTTCTCCCAATTCTGTTTACCTTTGGCTTCTTCATAAGTGGTTGGATCTTCTTCTGTTTTCACAATGTAGGCATAATCTTTTGTTGTTAGGAAAGATGTATCATAACTATACCTTATAGGCTCTTTCCTTTCCCTTGTAGATCTTCTGATTTCTGCACTTCTTGATGTTTCAGCCTCATTTGATTCTGGATCAAATCTTGGCCCTTCTTCTACATGATCCTGCACTCTACATCTAGAGTCAACTTCATCAACAATTTCTTCACATACTTTTACCTTTGCCTTTCCTTTCCTTTGAACTTCTTCAACACCTGTATACTCATTTGATGATCCTGTATACCATGTGTTTTGCTCATCAAATGTTACATCTTTAGTAACAAGAAATTGCTTTGTGGATGGACTCCACAACCTGTAACCCATTTGTCTATCATCATATCCAATAAACACATACTTCTCTGCTTTTGGTTCTAGCTTATGTCTTAATTGTGAAGGAACATAAGCATATGCAATACATCCAAATACTTTACAATGATCAAGACTAGGTTTCTTACCCCACCATGCTTCATAAGGGGTTCCTCCATTCAAGGCTTTGCAAGGCAACCTATTCACAAGATATGTTGCAGTGTTAATGGCCTCTGCCCACAAGTAATTTGGACAATTCTTTTCCTTCATCATGGCTCTTGCAAACTCTACAAGAGTCCTATTCCTCCTTTCTGCTACTCCATTTTGTTGAGGAGAGTACCTGCAAGTCACTTCTCTTTTGATACCTGCATTCCACAAATAATCATCAAACTCTTTTGAGAAATACTCCCCCCCTCCATCTGATCTTAACCTCTTTAGCTTTTGTCCTGTGATCCTTTCTGCATAAGCATGGAAATGTTTGAATGTCTTGAAGACTTCTGATTTGTCCTTGATTACATACAAAGTAATCCACCTGGTTGCATCATCAACAAACAACACATAATATCTGGATCCATTTATGCTATAATCCCTTGAGGGACCCCATACATCTGTATGAACCAATTCAAGCATGTTTGAATACTTGTACCCTGATTTGTTATAAGAACTTTTATGTGCTTTACCTAATTGACAAGCTTCACACTTGTACACCATATGTTGCCCTTCAATGTTTGGCAATCCAAGCACCATCTGATTCTTTGACATCTCCTTTATAGCCCTCTCATTGAAATGACCTAGCCTTTTATGCCATAGGTCTAATTCAGATACCTTTTGATCTCCATAGGTAAACAATGCATGTCCCACATTACCTTGGACTTTGAGAGTGAACAATCTTCCCTCCTTTTTACCTGCAATTATGGTTCTATATCCCTGATTTGGATCTTGTACATAGACACCATCATTTGTAAATCTTACCTCATATCCTTTCTCCACAATTTGCCCTACACTTATCAAATTTTTAGGAATAGTAGGGACATAAAGTACCTTGCTCAGAAGTGTACTTCCACTCTTTGTCTTCACTGATCCAATGCTCTCCACTTTATGTTTGGTATTGTCACCTGTTTGAACTGTATGTCCATTCACCCTTGCTTCCATATCAGTCATCAAGGATAGATTCCCACTCAGATGGTTGCTGCACCCTGAGTCAATATAAAACACTCTTTGATCATCTCCCATTGATTCATGAGTTGCATTCAGGATAAGAGTCATGTCATCCTTCTGATCTGATGCATAATTGTAATAATTATTGTTGTAGGACTGAGATTGGAAGTTTCTTCCACCTCCTCTACCATATGATGTCCTACCACCTCTTCCTCTGAAATTGCCTCTTTGGTTTCTGCCTCCTCTACCTCTTTGACTATAATTCTGATTGTTGTATCCTCCACTTTGATTGTTATACCAACAATCATTTGCCAAATGATTTGTTCTGCCACAAATCCAACAAGCTTTAGCATTGTCTTTGTTCTTACCTCCTCTTCCTTTACCTCTGAAATTTGTCTTCCCTTTTGTGAAGTTGGCTTGATTTGAGTTCCCTTCATCCTCATTTGATTGCTTTCCCTTGCCATTCTTTTTCTTATCTTTGGAGTACATAGCTTGACTTGTACTTCTATCATTGTCTCCTTTAAGATCCTGCTCAAAGGTTAGCATGTGTCCTAGCAATTGATTAAGGTCAGGAGTAAAGTGATCAAGTGACAATTCTATGGACAATATAAAAGGCTTCCACTTCTCATCACCTCTTAGACCTGTAAGTATTTGTCTTACCAACTTTTCTTCTTCAATGTCTTCATCCACTGCTCCCAAGCTATCTGCAATATCTTTCATCCTTGCCACATAATCTGAAATTGATTGTGAGCTCTTCTTCTTGAAAGTTGTGAACTCAGCCCATAGTGAGGACTTCCTTGACTTAGTTGTATTTTGGAAATGCTCTTCCAAGGCATTCCAAACATCTGTAGCACTTTCTAAACCTCTGATGTGAGGTAGAAGGTAATCATTTACAGCCATGTATATGATACTCCTTGCTTGAGCATCCTTTCTCATCCAAGTCTTCAACATTGCAAGTTCTTCCCTAGTAGGAATACTTGGATCTGCAAATTCTGGTTTTTCTTCATCTCCTGTAATAAATGATATAAGATCTTTGCTCATGAGGTGTGCTTCCATCCTCATGGACCATGCTGGATAGTTTTCCCTATCTAGCTTATCAATCTGCAAGCTTTCTCCCATCTTGTATCCACCTGTATATTGAAATCTTCAAGCTTTACAAACAATGTATGTACCTTTACTTCGAATTGAACTCCTTTTGCCTTTCTTGATGTCAATTTGTCTTCTCCTCGAGCTTTGACTCCAGGCTTTCACTTCTTGATCCTTCAAATGTTGAATCTCTTGAATCTGCAGCAGTCGAGATCCTCCTTTTCTTCAAATTGATGTCTCCTGCTCTGATACCACTGATGGAGAGTGTTAATCTCCAAAAGAATAACCTATTCTTGTGATTAGAGCACCTCTATACCAAGAATAAGTCAAAACCTTTCACAAATTTAGAGGATCAACTTCTAATTATCAAAAGATGAACAAATCTGTGAAGAAGGTAATACACAGAAAAGTCTGCTGCACTATTTCCTTATATTGACTTACCAAACGTGTAAAGTTTTTGATGAAACTTTGTACGAATCATCTCCTAGAGATTGCGCAACTATTCCAAGTTGAATTACTCCAAAAGATTAAGTGTAGCTTGAGAAATCAACTTCTCAAGTTACCTATGTCAGAAACTGTACTTCTGAGAAGTCGATTCAGACACCCCTAACTTCTTAACTTTGATTCTCACAATATCTAACCCGTTTTGCCAAATGCTTTTAGCCACGAGTAGATCATCTTCCAACTTAAAGATTAAGTGCTTACTTGCACAAAACTTTAAACTATGGAGTGAGCACTGACCAAAAGATTAAACTCGAAATTTGCGCCTGTTTCAGAGAACTGTAGACATTCAACACATATGAATGTTCCTATTCACAATTCTCCTAGCCTGTTTACAATTGGACTCTGAAATTCAGGTCACAGGCTCATTAACTAACACTTTAGATATCCTCAAAAGGATTTCACAAATGATCAAACACAGAAGGAGCAGACACGAAAAGATCGGGCGCAATATTTCTTCATTAACTCAGAAAATTACAACTGAGTGATGAGAGCTAACACAAACTCACTTTCCTCTATCTCATAGCTTCTATCTCCCTAATTCTTGACTTGTAACTATTGTCACATATGCTCTCATACATGCCCCGACTTTTCTCAAGGTATTTATAGATAATTTGTACATAACTCTTACTGAACAAAAGATCTAAGTCATCTATGACTATGCTAATGTACATATGTGTACAAGACAACATTCTGACTTCTTCTTAGTTTTGCAAATGTCTTCCTTTGCTTCATTCTGACCATAAGCATTCTCCAAGATCTGTATAATCACCAATTTGTGATTGGTTTGCTCCAACACTATCTATCTATCTATCTATCTATCTATCTATCTATCTATCTATCTATCTATCTATCTATCTATCTATCTATCTATCTATCTATCTATCTATCTATCTATCTATCTATCTATCTATCTATCTATCTATCTACCTACCTACCT
>CM035426.1:150912072-150942072 GCA_020310875.1 Ceratopteris richardii | reverse complement strand
ACATGCTGCTAGCCCGCATTAAAACATTCGGCGGTGGACCGCATTTTTAGTTTTGTTCTTTACTTTTCCTTCTGTTCTTTCTTTTCTTTTTTAAATAGCCGCGTTTTTGTCATAAGACGCCCTCCTTATTAATCACTAGAACATGCACGCCAAATTGATAGCAGTATCATTCCAGCACCGCACAATGATAACCATCACTTCCTACCCCCCCACCGTAATGTCTCTACTTAATCTCTTCGGTTGCGCCAAAAAACGCTATTGTGTTCGTGTGATTGTGCTTGTGTTTTCTGTGTTTTGTGTATCCGTGCTCTGTGCCCTGTGTATTCGTGTCTGCGTGCGCAATGGAAGCGTTGGCAAATTATGCAGCTTTCTATGATGGTATCCCTATCGAGGTAGGAGAATACCTGCGCACTCGAGGGTTGGCCAACTTTGCTGAGCTGCCATGGCACTCAGTGGAAGCCCATCCCTTCTTCGCACAGATCATATTTGCCATCGCTCAATCCCCCATTGCCGAACGATAATGGATCTTCCTCTCCCTACCATCTAGAATCGTAATGACCTTCCAAGCCTTTGTTGAAGCCTTCCGCCTCACTCCACAAGGCCGCGAGAACGGCCCTAGCATCCCTGTAGCCCGAATGATAGAACTCTTCCCCCGCTATTCATCGAACGAATATGCCATCCTCTGCCGCCCTGAACCCGAAAGAACTGCACTCCAGTTCTTAGTCGCCATCTTAAACCTCCAGAAACGCACCTACGGTATATCCCGCCCGTTCTAGTCCGCCATCGACCTTGCTGCACAAGAACCTATCAACTTTGCATCCTTTTTCTTTCACCATATCCACAAGGAGTGTGTAACCATAGTGAAACAAGTCAACAAAGGAACCACCCCTCGATCCAGACTTCCCCACATCCTTTCCTTTCTCTTTCCAACCATACTCGCCGCTCAACCACCACCACAAGGACCCGTCCTGAGGCATGAAGAGTCAGTACAACTGCTAGAGGATGAGGAAGAAGAAGATGAAGAAGAGCTCAACCAATTGTTCCACCGGAAACGCATCAGGATTAGCTCATCCGAAAGTGAGGCACAAGGCTCAGCCGGAAACAATAAAGATGACGATAAAGAAGACGAGAAGCAAGAAGAGGAGACATTCCATGATACAGCTACATCAATGCACAATGAATCATCGACTGAGCAACAAGAACAACAAGATCAAGCAGAGACAGAAACCATTTCGACCGACAAAGAATCAGAACAACAGGTAGACGAGCAAGAATCCGCTAGGGAAGCACTAGAAAAACTTCTGAAGGCAGTTGAATCCATAGAGGCCAATAATGCAAAAACAGAACAACAATCAATAGATAAGGTAACAAACGATGACTCTGCCCTTCCCAAACCACCACCAGTTAACCCCATTCCCCCATCGGAACCACCCCGCAGTCCCATCAAGCCCAGTCACCCCACCGAAACTGCTGAAACCTCTTCATCCTCCCTCAATTACTCCCCACCAAATTCCCAACAACTCCTCACCGAAACCTCTTCGCAACCTCGTCTTCCTCTGCCACCCCACCCCATTCCAGTCTTTTCTAAATTAGAATCTATGGGTCGCTTCTTGATTAATCTATCCCAACAACTACCGCAACACCTGAAGCAAGCCACAGACAATGCACGAGATGAATTCCAATGAAAATTGGAAGTGATGGAGGCAGATATCACCCCCCTCCAAGAAGAGTTACAAGCAGCAAGAGCGGAAAACCATGCACTCCATGAGCAGATCAAGCAACTATAGGCTACACTCCAAGCACAGGAAGAAAGCTCAAGCCAGCGAGATAAGGCACTGGCTGCAAAAGAAGAATTGCTGATCGCTGCCGACGCGGAGATAATAAAGTTAAATCAAACAATCAAAGATACAGAAGACACAAGAATCGCGCTAGGAAACCTACTAGAAGAAACCAGACTCCAGTTGCAGGAAGCCATATAGAAGTACCAAGAGCAGCAAAAAGAAGCTAAGCTGGCAGAAGATCAACTACAAAGAACGAAAGAATCTCTCGACGAGGTCAATTCTATACTTAAACATCAATTACTCAAGGAAGCTAAAAATTAGAAAGACTTAGCGAATGCCCGCAGAGAACGAGATGCATATCACAAAACCATACAGTTCCAGAATCAACAGTTTGAAAGACTAGATAATCAGGTACGCAACCAGAAAGACCGAATTAGTGAAATGCAGAAGCAAGTCAGTGAAATAAAGACAGCCAAAGATGCGGCACTATCCAAGGACTTCTACTTACAAGAGGCCTTTTTGCAAACACAGGCCAAAATTTTACTTACTGAAGCCATCGCCCTTAGTTCTGTTAGAGTAGATGCGCAAATATTAGAACCAGATACCCTTAAGCAACTATTAGAAACCATTAAGAAAAAAATAGCCCATATATTTAGATTAGCCAGGAATATGTATTTAGAAGGAATCATCAACGAACAGTGATTTTGTAATCAAAATAACTTGCGGGTTCGAGTCCACCGTGCGTGCCAGTGTTAGTTGGCCGCCGGAGTGGGACAAATGTAATGACTGCCACATGTAATGGAGTTTTCAAAATACGCGCGAAAAGTTGGTACGCGCATCTTGTAAATTCTATATAAAGCAATGTAAGGAGAATGGTCCGAGAGACGTCTTTTCCGGAATTGCCAGAGTATTGTTCGCCTAATTATTTGGCAGAGTATTGTTTACACTGTTGTGAAGTTCTGAGTATTGTTAGTGTTGAGTTTTGCATCGTCTGTTTATACTAAAGTTCACCATAATGGGTAGTTGAATGACGGATTATGTGTCTGAGTATTGTTATCGTATCGTATTGTCGTGTGTTCTTCAGTTGTTAAAGTACCCTGAGTCAGTCTGAGTAGTTATATTACTGCCTGAGTTGATTTGACAACCTGATGCACTGTTGAGTATGTTTTGTTTGTTTTACTGAACTTATTGCATTCGGTGACGAGGACGAACTATTGCTTTCGGTAAACGTAAACTTTTAGTTGAGACCACTGGAAAGTGTTGTGACGAGTGAATCTGTCTACTATCGTATTCACTCTGGTTGATCTATTACATACTAGTGAATCTATAGAATGGACTACTGCTCTGTTCCAATAGCAGGTTAGTCTGGAGAAATTTGGTACGCAGGAGTATAGAAACCAAATATTGTCTAGTTACTGCCAGTAACTGAGCTAAGATGCGCATTCGTGTTTTTTGATGTTGTGACTAAGAATTGGGAAAAGAGTAGAGGGCCTCTGTCTAACAGACCCCTACCACTCCCAAGAACCCACGTTAGTCTGGTAACGTCTTTCGGTAATGATACTGAAAGTTTAATACAGTTTATGGTGAATTATTGTTTTGCATTTAATATTTGTTAGGTAACGATTTCGGCTAGTCAGTAACACAGCGTTACTATTTTACACTTAACAGCAATGCATGAATTGAGATAATACTCCAACTGCATATGACAAGTCTAGTCTAGTTAATGTAGCATAGATAAGACTACCAACCAAACTCTGATATAGCTTCATATCCTTGAATTCTTCTCCACCATATCTGCTCAATTTATGATTCACCTCCATTGGAGTAGGTGCTATTCTGCAATCATTCATCTTAAACTTGATTAACAAGTTTTTCAAATACCTTTCTTGAGTTACATACACTCCATGTTGAGTGTATGAGATCTCCATGCCCAAGAAGTATGACAAGTCTCCCAAATCACTGATCTTGAATTCTTTCTCCATTTGCTTCTTTAGGATTTGAATGCCTTTCTCATCTGTACCTATAAGAATTATATCATCAACATATATGCACATGTAAATGAACCCATCATCACTTGCTTTAACAAGCAAGCTACTATCTGCCTTAGATACTTGAAATCCAAGTTCTTTCAAGAACTTCACAAGTCTATAATTCCATGCCCTTGGGGCCTGCTTCAAACCATACAAAGCTCTCTTCAGCTTACACACATGATCTGGATACCTTCCATCTCTGAATCCTTGAGGTTGCTCCATGAAAACATCATCTGAAATATAACCATTTAAAAAAGCATTCTTCACATCTAATTGACATAATTTCCAACCTTTACATGCAGCAATAGCTATGAGTGTCCTGATGGTTGTCATCTTTGCCACAGGACTATAGGTTTCATCATAATCAATACCACGTGTCTGAGCAAACCCTTTCACAACAAGTCTAGCTTTGTACCTAGACACACTTCCATCTGCAAACCTCTTTGTCTTGTAGACCCATTTGCATCCAATGATCTTCTGACTATTTGGTTTAGGAACCAAATCCCATGTCTGATTCTCCATTAATGCATCATATTGTTCCTGCATAGCTTTCTCCCAATTTTCCTTGCCTTTTTCCTCTTCATATGTAGAAGGGTCTTCATCTGCCTTTGTTGGTAGTAGTCAAGGAACTGAAGGACTCACAAGACAAGGAAGCCTATGAAGGGAGTCAGAGCGAAGAGAAAGCACAAGCAGACACAGTAGTCAAAGAAGATCTGGCAAGTAGGCCATTTAAATTTTTCATGCATCAAAGAGTTGGGCACACAAGAAGAAGGAGCAAGTAGGGAGCTCCAGGATATGTATGTCAAAATGTTAGAAGAAACCCCTACAAAAATAGTTATTTTCATCACTAAAAACCATTGTAAATACCATTTCATATTTTTGTAGCTCCATTTTGTGCAAGCCAAGGAGTCCTTGAGCTTGAGGAGCTTTAGAGGTACCTCCCTATCAGTTTTCACATTTTTTAGACTCCGTTTGAACCTCCAAATAGGCCCTAGAACCTAAATTTTGACTAGGCCGGACACTAGGTCTGGACAGGGCCAAAAGCTAGTGAAAAACTATAAATAGAGCTAGAGAGCTCATTTTTGGGGTTAGCTTGTAATTGAATTGAACTTGTATGAGCTTTTTGAAAGTAATCTAAAGAACTCCATTGCTTCTCACTCTTTGTCTTGCCTTGTGTGCGCGTGTGTGTGTATGTGTGTGCATGTTAGTGTGCTTCGCACTCACGCACTTGTGCCTTCACTTGCTCGAGGTCATCATAGCATCCTCATGTCTTCCCGGATTGACATTAAAGGAGGTGCTACTCATCATTGAGCTACAACCTTTATCATGTAAGCATAATCTTTGGTAGTTAAAAAAGAAGTGTCGTAGCTATACCTTGTAGGTTGCCACTTGTGTCTTGATGACCTTCTAAGTTCTCCACTCCTTGAGGTTTCTGGTTCATCACACTCAGGATCAAATCTTGGCATTTCTTCAACTTCAACCTGCACTTCATTATTCTCCTCTTCATCAAATATCTGAACCTTTGATTTACCTTTCTTTTGACTCACAACTTCTTCATCACCTGTATTAATATTGATTGTATCTGCATACCAAGTACCTTGCTCATCAAATGTAACATCCTTTGATACAAGGAATTTTTTTGTGGATGGACTCCACAACCTATATCCCATTTGCGTATCATCATAACCAATGAATACATATTTTTCAGCTTTAGGTTCCAATTTGTGCCTTAATTGTGATGGCACATATGCATATGCCAAACATCCAAATACTTTGCAATGATCCAAGGTAGGTCTCTCACCCCACCATGCCTCATATGGTGTCATACCCTGCAAAGCTTTACATGGTAACCTATTGACCAAATAAGTAGCCGTGTTTACAGCCTCAGCCCACAAATAATTAGGGCAATTTTTCTCCTTCATCATTGACCTTGCAAACTCAACAAGAGTTCTATTTCTTCTCTTTGCTACACCATTTTGTTGAGGAGAGTACCTGTAAGTAATTTCCCTTTTTATACCTGCATTCCACAAGTAATCACTGAACTCATTAGAGAAATACTCTCCCCCTCCATCTGACCTTAATCTCTTCAACTTATGACCTGTAATTCTCTCTGCATACACATGATAGTGTTTGAATGTATTGAATACTTCTGATTTATCTTTGATCACATAGATAGTGATCCATCTGGTAGCATCATCAACATAAATCACATAATACCTTGAACCATTGATACTGAAATCCTTTGATGGTCCCCACACATCTGTGTGTACCAACTCAAGCTTCTCTACATACATAAAACCATGCTTGGAATAAGATTGCTTATGAGCCTTACCTAATTGACATGCCTCACATCTGTATGTCATATGTTGACCTACAACATTAGGCAATCCAAGCATTGAACCATTGTTAATCATATTTTTGATACCTCTTTCATTGAAGTGTCCAAGCCTCTTGTGCCAAAGATCTAACTCAGAGATCTTATGTCCTCCATGAGTGAACAAGGCATGACCAACATTACCTTGGATTTTCAATGTAAACAATCTTCCTTCTTTCTTCCCTGAAACAATTTGTTTATACCCATTGCTAGGGTCTTCCACAAACACTCCTTCATTAGTGAATCTAACTTCATAACCTTTTTCAACAATTTGTCCTACATTTATTAGATTCTTAGGAATTGTAGGAACATACAAGACCTTACTCAAGAGGGTACTACCATCCTTGGCTTTCACTAATCCAATTGACTTCACATTGTGCTTTGTATTGTCACTTGTTTCAACAACATGATTAGATACCTTATTCTCCAAGTCAATCATCAATGCTATGTTGCGACTTAGGTGATTACTACACCCTGAGTCAATGTAGAAGACTCTTTGGTCTTCACTTTGCCTTTCACAAGTTGCATTCATTATCAATGTTGAATCCTCCTTCTGATTTGAAGCATAATTGTAGTAGGTATTGTTGTATTGTTGACTTTGGAATCCTCTACTTGCATTTCTTCCAAAGTAACCCCTACTACCTCTACCTCTGAAATTACCTCTTTGATTTCTGCCACCTCTTCCTCTTGAATTAAAATTCTGATTATATCCACCATGACTCTGAGTATTATGCCAACAATCATTAGCTAAGTGATTTGTCTTACCACAAATCTAGCAAGCTTTGACTCCATCTTTATTACTCCTGCCTCTTCCTCTACCTTTGCCACCTCCTCTTCCTCTTAAGAAGTTAGCTTGGCTAGTTGTCCTTCATCTTCATTTATGTTGGTGCAGCGCTTATTGCGGAATTCGCTTACACCACAGAAACTAAGCTAGAGTGATGTTAGAACACCTCTATAATCATCAGTAGCTTAGCAAACTTTCTGAAACTGAAAACTTATAACTGTATTTAGTGAACACCAAAAAATCACTTTACAGAAAGCTTCTCGTTTCCTTCAAGCTTCAATTCTGAACTCATTTACTTCAGTCTTTACACTACTGTGTTTGTTTACAGTTAAACAATCTTTGCGTCACTTAACTTTGTCAGAACTGTGATTTGAACTCACCAAAATTCCACCAGAGCTTCACCGGACTGTCATCGGAATATCACCGTAATTGTACCGGAATCTTACCTGAATCAACTGCAACTTTGTTTGTAGTTACTTCAAATGTGTATACATGAAGAAAGGAAGTGATATCTAAACTTCCTTCACTGAATGAACTCTATCTGAAGTTTAAGAAAAAACTTCATCAATTTTGGATGCTTCTTTCCTGTCAGACTTTGTACTGTGTGTACATATCCATTTCACCGAAATCTTTGATCAGTTTATAGTTGAGACGTCTAGCTACAAGATAAGCTATCTCTCATACAAAACTTTACATTATACTTCGAGATCTAACTCATAGAAGTACCGGAAAAACATTTATTGAGAAAACTGTAACTGTTAACTAACTTTTCACAGTAACATGAAAATTCTCAGATTTCTTCACATACGAAGAATGCGCTCAAATTCTTCTACATGAACATGTGTTTTCTATTAGAGAAGATGTGTAAAAAATATAGCTTGGCCTCACTTTGCTCATAGCTATGGAAAACTCTCCTACTCTGAGTAGTTATTCCTTACCATCTCTCTCAGATGAATACCCGACATTTCAGGTTTTGTTATTCATCTCTACATACGCGATCTATGGCGTCTTCTATATCTTACTTCTATTCTCTATCTCATATGTGCACTTTCTCTCTGCACTACACGCGCTACATTTCGGTTCTATGCTCTCTCTTATATACATTTTGATCCGATTTCAGCAGACTCTAATTTTGGAAGTTTCTACTGTATATTACAGTTGTAAATTTCTCCCTTCACTAAGGCTTTGGTTTTCTAAATACTTTGTTTCTGCTTTCCTTCGTCTTTAAGTCGTTATGCATAATTAGTGAGTGAATCTCCAACAGCTCCCCCTCAATCACTAATTTGCATCTTCCAGTCTTCATATATCCTTCTTTTCTTTTATACCTGCCATTTCTTTGAATCTGCTTGTCTTTACTCCATCCAAGCTTTTTGTCAGAATATCTGCAATCTGATCTTTGGTAGGAGTGAATACCAATTCAATCTCCTTTTCCATTACCTTTTCCCTCAGGAAATGATATTGAATCTCTATGTGTTTTGTTCTTGCATGAAATACTGGATTTGCTGCAAGATACAATGAGCTCATATTATCTCCATGTATGATAGGTATACCTTGATCAATACCCATGCTTTTGAACAAGGTCTGCATCCATATCACTTCTTTAGCTGCTTCCACAAGTCCTTTATATTCTGCTTCAGTTGACGATAAAGCCATTGTATGCTGCTTCTTCGAACACCAGCTTACAAGCTTATCTCCTAGGTATATCATATAGCCATGTGTTGACCTTCTGTCATCTTGACTTCCTGCCCAGTCTGAGTCACTGTATGCTCTCAGCTTTATATCTGACGTAAAAGGATAATACAATCCTTCTTTTATAGTTCTTTTGATATATCTAAGAACTCTTTGTCCTGCAACCCAATGTTGATCCTTCGATAAATGCATGAACTGTGAGAGAACTCTGTTGGTAGTAGCAGTAGCCAGAGGCATAGAAGACGCGGAAGCATGTAAAGATAGAGCAGGGAGCCAGTCAAATCAATTTTTCAAAGATTATGTTTTATAAATACTCTTCAAAACCTACAACAGTGATTTTTATCACTATTGTAACATATGTAACATAGAAAAAACCCTTTTTGTAATTTATAGCTCCATTTTGTGCAAGCCGAGGAGTCCTCGAGCTTGAGGAGCTTAGGTAGAATGAGCGTATCAATTTTGGTTATTTTTAGACACCGTTTACCCTCTCAAATAGCGCATAGGACCTATTTTTTAACTATGCCGGTCACTAGATGTGAAACCGGTCAAAACTAGTCTAGAATCTATAAAAAGAGCTAGAGAGCTCATTTTTGAGGTTATCTTGTTGAGTAGAGAAGAGCTTAGAGCTACTTTGAGTTGTAAGAGTGTTCTTGAGCAATAGAGTTGATTCCTCACCTTCCATTGTGTCTTGCTTGTCTCTTCGTAGTGTGTGTATGTGTGTGTGCATCTCTATGCTTCTCACCTTCACTCTCACTTCATCTCACATTCACGATCTTCATATCACTCCTATCTCTTCCGCGGATTGACATTAAGGAGGTGGAGCTTCTTAACGTGGTTCTCACCATTATGCTAGAGCAACACCAAATTTGGCGCCGTTGCCGGGGATCGAGTCTAGGACGATTGTGTGATGGTAAGACTATAGCAAGAAGTGGCGTTGGAAGGTAAAAATTTCAGTTCTTGTTGTTGTTTTTACTTATTTTTTAGTGTTTTTTACCTCCCCCACACTCCATCTTCATCACTGCATCATCATCTTCATCTCCAAAAAAATCAGAAGATTCACCATATCCACCCATTCTCCTCATTTCCCCTCATTTGTGCATGTGCGAGTGAGAGAGAGAGCTTTCGTGCTTGTGTGTACTTGTGTGTTTTTGAGTTTTCTTGCAGGTACAGAGCTCCAGTGCATCAGGAAGGCTGCAAAAAGGTAAGAAATATACTCTCTGTCAGAAATTGCCAACCGTGTCAGACCATCGCGATGGTCTGCAAAGTTCCGAATTTGAGGTAGGCGACCACACCAGTGTGTAGAGCACACTTGCACACATAGGAATCCACAGACGCATCTTGAAAATTTACACTTTGGTGGACCATCGCGATTGGCTCAGACCATCGCGATTGTGTCACACCATCGCGATTGGCTCAAGCCATCGCGACGGCTCGGCCGGACCATCGCGACGGTCTCGCACCATCGCGATGGCTCACTTGAGCCATCGTGACGGTTCACTTGGACCATTGCGACGATCCCGTCGACCCCACGCCATCGCGATTGGCCCATGCCATCGCCTCGATAGTGCCACGTGTCAAATTAGACCATCGCGGTTGCTCACTAGCCACGCCATCGCAACGAGACCCTTACACCATCGCGACGACTCAAACTTTGGACCATCGCGATTGGCTCACGCCATCACATCTGTGACCATCGCGACGGTTCACTTTGGACCATCGCGACGGTTCACGTTGACCGTTGACTGACGCCATCGCGATTGTTCACTCAATCGGACCATCGCGACGCCTCACGTCGACCATCGCGATTTCTCACATTTAGACCATCACGACCGTGCACTTCAGACCATCGCGATGGTTCGCGCATCACGCCATCGCGACGGTTTGCCTGGACCATCGCGACAGTCCTAGACCATCGCGATTATCTCAGACCGTCGCGATTGTTCACCCCAAACGCAAATTTTAGGGTTTCAATTTTTGGCTAATTTTGGGGCTATTTTTTGAAAATTTTTGGGTGATTAGACTCATAGGAGACCCCTTTGCTCATAATTGAAGAAAAACCTGTTTGTCAGTTTTTACCCTCGAGAGCCTGAACGGTCATATCTTTTTCATCCGAAGCCCGTTTTTTGAGCTTTATAGTACGTTGATTTTTTGAAAGGATATTTTTGAGGTTGACCATCTGCGGGACTAGGAAAGAAAGGGGACTTTGGAAGAAAATTTTGCCAAAGGTTAAGGAACTTTAAGGGTGTATATACTCAAGTGCTTGATCATCCATTTGTGAAATTGGTCTAACATTGAATTTTTCCAGGTCTAGCAAGGACAATCAAAAGCAAAGCAAAGCAAGGCAGTGAAGAATGCAAAGCTTGGGAAGCGTAGCTTCTTGGGCATCAGAGCAACCAAAGCAGTTGACTCGAGGTTGGAAGATTACTCACCCCCTCAGTCAATTATTAGCTTAGGATAAACGTTAGCATTGTGGATTAAGAATGGTAGGAACGCCTCAAGTGCAAGAGAATTAATTTATCAAGTCTAAGACTAAAAGATAAAGGTGTGCGATACAAAAACCTAAAGGGAAAGAACCTAAGTATGACGGAACGAGAACTCAAAGTACCACAGAAAGTCGAATTCCTGACACATACATTGAGACAAGAATCTAAAGAGACTTAAAAAGAATCAAGAAAGTAAGAAAAGAGAATCATTGACGATCTGAGCGTGCACTGAGTGTGCAAGGAAGGAAATTAATGAACCTTAGATCGGGCAAACACATAGGTAAGTCAGACCGACGAAGCCTTAGATCATCAGAAGCAAGTGTAGGCACTACTTCTAGATCGTGGGCTCAACAACTGAACACTAGTTACCCCTACGAGAGCTCAGACACGAGTGAATCAGAAATGGCTTTTAGCACGGAAAGACCAGAAGGAGGGTCAAATATAGCATATTTAGAAAGACCTGAAGGACCCTATAGAACTCAGTTAGAATTTCTCCGAACCAACCGATTGGGTGCTCGCATCTATGAGGATGGTTTGTGAAGACAAGTGGTGCAAATGCACAACCCGGATCAACCCATTGGATTGGAACATCCAATGGTGAAATTCGAGAGAGACGCGTACATAGACAAAGAAGGAACGATGTACATCTTAAGTACGCAACCAAACAATATGAATGAGTTTGGTGTAATTCAATTAGAGACCGAAGCTAAATCCCAAGGAAAAGAACCATTAGAAGAACCTAGAACACCTAGAGGGAAATCTGTACTGACACGAGTACTAGTTCCAAATTGGACCCCTCAGGACAATAGAAGCATAGAGCTGTTTGTAAATAAAGAAACTGATGAAGCATTTTGGAGGTACAGAACAGAACAACCTAGCGAGGTAGGCTCTATCATAATCTACGAATTTAAGGACCCGGATACACCTGGAAAGGTTGTATACCTGGATGAAACTTCTGAAAGAGTATTTGTGGTACCTGACCACGCTCGAAACACATACACATGGAGAGGCGAGTTGGTATTCCCTCGATCACGAACAAATGTAAACGTGAGCCAACAATGGGTAGGAACATCCTCAGTCCATGGCATGCAAAAGGAAAAGAACAAAGAGAGACCCGAAGTAAGCTTCAATCATCCCATAGGGAGAGATAGAACAACCATGGACACTAATAGAGCGGATAGACAAAGGGAACATGGAATACTAGGTGGTAGAGATGATTTTCCTCTACCTAGACCACATGAACACACAAGAATACTAAGACCCACTCAGTTAGTAAGTCCATGAAAAATTATTTTGATGGGACAGGAGATCCCTACGACCATGTTGTAGAATTTAAGCAAGTGCTGAGGGCAGAGCAAATCAAAGACATGTTCATGCAATACAATGCTTTTGGACTAACGTTAAAGAATACAGCTTTAACTTGGTTCCAACCATTGCAACAAAGGCAATTTAGGGATATCCATCACTTTTTAGAGTCATTCATCACTGAATTCTCTAAAAGTGGGATCAGACATGACACGTCTTCCTTGATTCATAGTTTCAAACAGATCCCTCAGGAAACAGTTAAACTTGCAAGACGTAGATTTAGACAATATGTTGAAAGATGTCCAATGCAAGAGCTACCCTCACAAGCCAAACAAGTGTCGTTGTTTTTAGATGGCTTGTCGAGCTCTAAACTACGCTCCTATGTATACTTAAAGGAACCCAGAACGCTAGAGCAGTGTGTAAGAATTTGCATAGACATTGAGGAAAAATTAGGAGACGAGTTGGAACTCTCAAAGGTCTATAAGGACTCAGACTGTTCATCTCTAGCATCCATAAAATTTTCTAGCTCAATAGAGGACCTAGCAGAAAAAGTGGCCTAGAAACTAGGAGTTTCTAGTAAACAGATGCCCAAGTTAACAACTAACATACGTTGTTACACTTGTGGTGGAAATCATTTGGCAAATGTGTGTCCCAGTGCGACACAACCGCAAGCCAACCCTAGTGGCCAATACTGTACGATCGAGAGAAGATACACAAATCACACGGCTCAAGACTGCCCTTATAACAAACAAGTAGTAAGACAAAACTACCCGCAAGCATACGCACAGCCAGCTAGGTATCAAGGCCAATACAATGCTCAACCTTATTACTATAGCCCTCCACAGAAATACCCATATCAGGCTCAACAAAGACCTCGACCTGTCATAGCTCAGCAGCCACCCCCGCCAGCGAATGTCATCTCAGTTAAATACGCTGCTGCAGAAGAGAACCTAAGTAGGGCCTTAGTGCCTTCTTCACCTTTGATCACAGAGAGTGACCCGAACTCAAACAGCTTTGACTCTACTCATGTAGATAGTCCACCCACGTATTACACAGAGTCACCAGAACACGTAGAGACATATCAATATGATAGTCCACCAGTGGAACCTAGTTGGGAGCCCGACTATGCTAATGTGATGTACACAAACCCGAATCCACGGCCCCAATTAAGACAACAAAGACCACAGGGCCCTAGAGGACCATGCTTTAGGTGCCAAGGAGATCATTTCATAAAAGATTGTCCACATCCTCCGATATCAAGACAATCGCAATACTATAACATACAAGGCTTTTGTGCCGATTGTGGTAAAGAACATATAATCAAAGATTGTCCTAAGAACCCAGTTAACGCTTCAAATGTGACACCGATCAACGTGATATGTATTGTGCACAATGCAGATGGATCCATCCCTACATACGTGCCTATCCAAGTTATAACAAGAGCCCAGGCGCTCTTACAGAACCAACAGCTTAATCAGGAGAAAGTAGCCGGAAGTAGTGAAGTTGCAGAATCTAGCAGTAAAAAGACAAAATCTTGGAAAGATTCTAGAGAAAGAATTAAGAGAAAATGGAGTAAAAAAATAACGGAATTGGAAGAAAGTCTCAAGGAATCTAGAGCCAAAATCCTGGAATTGACTTCATAGGAGTTGAATCAAGAGAACCTAGCGCAAAAATCAGGATCAGTTTTAGCGGAACCCATACCTGAAAACCTATACATGATGTTCCGTGCATATCAAGCTAGAATAAGCGAAGGACCCCAGATAGCAGAAATGAGTAAGAACTACCCTCGAGCTGATCTAGAAATCGAGAGAACTAAACTTTGGATGAAGATGGTAGAATTAGCACAAGCAATGTTTGAAGCCTCTAGATATCTTAACTGGAATAACATGGCAAAATCGGAATTACACTTTCAAGGACTGATGGAGAGGTTAGAATATTTGATAGATAGCAAAGAGAAAAAGGATCAGCATAGGAACCCTACTGCCTCAGAGACACCGGAAAGGAATGCATCATCCATGTCTCAAGTGCCCAATACAGAAAGTCAAGAAAACCTGTCTTCCATACATAGGTACTCACATGAGTTTCTAAGAGAAATCCAAGAAGAGAAGTGGAGAAGAGAACAAGGAACCCATCCTCCTATTCAAGAAATAGATGACTTGCAGGAGCAATTTCCCCAAGACATTCCCTCTATTTACAATGATGTAGAGGAAGAACAATTGAGTGAACACACAAGATTTGAATCTAATTCTTTACAAGAATTACCTCAGTTCAAAGGACCTTGGGAAGCCAAGTCTATTAGTATGAGAGCACCCACGATAATAGTGAGGAATGAAGAATCAGTGATCCCTAGAAACACGGAAGTGGTCAAGAACGCTAAAGTTCAGTGTCACCTCAGACTTGAGGAATTATTGAAGGTTAAACCAGAACTGTGGAAGCACGTAGCAAATCAATTCCCTGAGCTTGCTACTACTCCCTCACATATAGGAACACACAAAAAGGTACCAGAGATACCCATAGAAAAGATTGGAGATGTAAGTGAAGGAGACGAAGGTAACACTTATCTTCCAATAACCCATCAGGGCTATACCACGAAAGCCATCTTAGATTCAGGAGCCAGAGTAGCCATTGCTACCACCGCTTTATGGAAACGTTGGGGTAAGCCAGCACTCAGACCCACCAAGATGAAGCTACAAATGGTTGACGGACACATAGAAAGACCATTAGGCTTACTAGAAGGCATATCTCTCAGCACTTGAGGTGTGGAGTTTGAGCATACCTTTGCCATTTGTGATTTTAGTAAAAATCATGCTTATGAGCTGATATTGGGATGACCATTCATGCGTCAGTTGCAAATTGTACAAGATTGGGGAACTAATTCTTTGTACTTGCAACATTTAAGAGTGACTATTAAAGTCAATCTTAAAGACTATTCACATCGAGATGTACCCCCAATACAATGGAATACCATCCATAAGACACAGGTAGAAACGGAATCGGTACACTCATTAGAATTAGACCCCTCATGGGTACACGAGGACACTCATTTATGGATGTGTAAAGTGGCAAAACAAGAGGAAGAAGGGTTAGAAGCAAGGACCTTAGGTACAGAGCAACATCCAAGAACCCTTCAAGACCCAGCTTATGCACCTGTAGTATTCCTAGACGAAGAATTCGAACCCCATGGTTGGGCAGAAATCCTAGCAACCATGGATGTAGCCATCAATGAAGAACAATGGACACCCCATTGTGATGAGGATGGCTATGAAATTTTTGTTTTCACGATAGAGCCAATCATGTGTGATTCAATTTTAGAAGAATGTGAACCTAGCACTGATGCATTCGAGGACGTGAGTGATTTTGATTTAGAGTCAATTATTATGGACCCTCCATTTGCATCAGAGGAAGAATATTTTTACGAAGTAGAAACTCATCCTCAGACACACGAAGAAATTATGAATGATGTGAGAATAGCCACACAAGTGACTAGCAAGAGTGAAGGTAAGAAAAGAAAGAAGAAAGAAACCATGTCAAAAACTGAAGAATCCTTATTTGAAGTACCCAAGAACTTCAAGAAATATGAAATAGAAGACAGACGAATCATGGTACAAATGCCTAACAGAAAAGCTGACATTGGAGAAGCATATGATAATCAAGAGAAAACCAAGAAAATAATAGTTGCCATAGAAGGAGAAGAAGAAAAATGTACATACATAGGGCATGATTTGACGAAGGAAGAAGAAGAAGAATTAGTTGCCCTATTGCGCGAATATAGAGATGTTTTTGCGTGGAGCTACAAAGATTTGAAAGGAGTAGATCCAGACATATGTTCTCATAGAATCCCTATGACTCCAGATGCAAAACCGACAAAACAAAAACCATACACGTACAATGATAATTACGCTGCGAAGATTAAAGAGGAAATAGATTTCTTGATAGAAGCAGGATTTATTTACAAAATTGAGCATACCAAATGGGTATCCCCCATTGTGGTTGTGCCCAAGAAGAATGGAAAATTGCATGTGTGTATTAACCTTAAAAAAATTAATGCTGCCACAATTAGAGACAGTTATCCTCTTCCTATCACGGAACATTTATTGGAAAGAGTTGCGGGCAAGGAAGTTTACAGCTTCCTTGATGGATTCTCAGGCTATAATCAAGTAGCCATTGCTCCAGAAGATCAACACAAGACGGCTTTTGCCACTGAATGGGGCATATTTGCATTTTGTGTGATGCCATTTGGCTTAACAAATGCACCCGCTACTTTCCAGCGACTCATGTGTCATGTTTTCAAGGAATTCTTACGCAAGAATCTGGAAGTTTATGTCGATGACTTATGTGCACACTCGAATATAAGACAGATGCATATCCCAGAGTTAAGAGAAGTGTTTGACAAATGTCGAGAATATCAGGTTTGTTTGAACCCAAAAAAATGTGTTTTCATGGTCAGACAAGGCAAAATTTTAGGAAACATTGTGTCAAAGAATGGAATTTCGACAGATGAAGAAAAAGTGAAAGTAATTGCAGATCTACCTAGACCAACTAACGTAAAAGAGGTACAGGCATTTATGGGCCATTGCGGTTATTATAGACGATTCATACACATGTATGCAATCATAGCCAAGCCTTTGTACTCTCTTTTGACCCATTTTGAATGGACAGATGAATGCAAGAATTCATTCAACGAACTCAAACGACGTTTGTGCTCAGCACCTATATTGACAACCCCAGATTGGAGTAAGCCATTCCATGTACATGTGGATGCGTCCAATTACGCCATAGGATGTGTGTTAGCACAACCCACGAATGAAGGTAATATAGACCTCCCCATAGCTTACGTGAGCAGACAATTGAACGCAGCAGAAAGAAATTACACCACGACGGAACGAGAAAGATTAGGGATGATCTATGCAGTAAAGAAATTCAAGCACAATTAATACGTTGGTTTCTATTACTCATGGAGTACGATTTTGAAGTAGTAGTCAGGAAAGGAAAGACACATCTTAGAGCTGACCACCTTTCAAGATTAACCAAAGGAGAAGCTCCTCAAGGAATAGTGGATGAATTACCCGATGCATACTTGTTTAACCTTGAGATAGCACCAGAATGAGCTAAGCCTATAGTCCCAATTCTCACGTATGGACCCAAGAATCCTAAGTTAAGGATCAAGGAGAGATTACCAAGTCTCAGAGATATCAAATCATAGCAGGAAGCATATATAAACAGGATAATCAAAAGATTCTTGCTTGTTGTGTAGATGAATTAGAACATGCGAATTGGTTGCAATTAGCACATGTAGGTGCATTAAAGCAACATCACTCAAAACACCGTACGTTGCAGACTCTGCATAGACTAGGAGTATATTGGCCTACGATGGAAGCAGATGTCTACAAGTTGTGTAAAGAATGCCATGTTTGTTTTGAAAGACCACCAGTAGAACATGCTACATTATATCACGTGTCTCTCACACCAGACTGGAGTGAACCTTTAGTAACATATTTGAGGATGAAAACATTCCCTCAAGGAATGACTCTGGCGCGACAACGTAGTCTAGAGCAGGAAGCTCAGGACTATTCACTTATTGGCGATAATCTATACAAAAGAGGAAGAGACGGATACCTAAGACAATGTGTTCATGAAAGCGATTATTTGCGCGTACTAGAGACTGCACACCAAGGTGTTGCAGGAGGTCACTTTGGACCAGATAGGATAATCAAAGCCATCCTCTTTGCCGGATTATGGTGGCCCACTCTTCACATGGATGCACATACCTATGTCAAGAGATGTGATGTGTGCCAAAGAACTCAATTTCCTACTCGCAGAGATGAAATGCCATTGAAACCCATGATGGGCGGACGTGCATTTTCTAAATGGGGTATAGACTTTGTAGGACCCATTAACCCCCCTTGCAAAAGGCACTCATGCGGAATACATTATTGTTGCGACAGATTATCTTACCAAATGGGTAGAGGCAAAAGCCACAAAAAAGAATGATGCACACACGACTGCAAAATTCTTATTTGAAAATGTCTTTACAAGATATGGATTACCTATAGAGTTAGTGAGCGATCGAGGAACTCACTTTCTAAACCAAGTCATTGAGTATTTGTTACAGGATTTTATGGTGATTCACAAGAAATCCGCACCATATCATCCTCAGGCCAATGGTTAAGCTGAAAGAACGAACAAGATCCTTTGTAACGTACTGACGAAACTGGTGAACAACAAACGTTCAGATTGGGACAAACAGTTACACCACGTTGTTTGGGCATATCGAGTGGCCTACAAGACCGTACTCAATGCAACTCCCTTTCAGATGGTTTTTGGTCAGAATGATGTGCTTCCTTTGGACTTCTTGATACCGACCCTTAAGGTTGCACAAGAACATCAGTGGACCGGCCATGAATTATCAGCGAGAATAATGGACTTGGAACGATTAGGAGAAACCAGGCTGAAAGCAGCAACAGGAATATACGCTGCAAAGAAGCGATAGAAAGCATATTTTGATGCACATGTGAAAGATAAAGGCTTGAAAGAAGGAGATTTAGTTCTAGTATATACTCTGAAACAGCACGCACAGAAATTAGAAAAGCGAGGTTATGGACCTATGATCATTAACAGACTCTCAACAAGTGAAGCAATACAATTAGCCACCTTAGAAGGAGACATAATGCCTAATTACATCAGTGGCTGTAGAGTCAGGTTATATCAAGAACCTCTTAGTGAGGATATGCTTAGACGACTCACGTTGGCAAAGAAGCGTAAGGAGGAAGAAAATAGAATACGAGCTGAAGCTCAGGCAGAAGCTATAGAACGCATTAAGCGCATGAAGCTAAGAAGAAAAGGACTAGGGAGAGAACATTATAACCATCTGGAAACTACAACCAGATACCCCATGGCCATGTGTCAAGCAAAGTCAAGTACACACCCTAGCATAGTGGACAGGAGACCATTCATCACAGTCAGGCTAGAGCATGGCAACCCTTGCCAAGAGCTCATGGCTTTAATTGACTCAGGTGCTGCGACTAGTGCGATTAGATGGTCCCACTATAAGGACTCAGGAATAGAATTGCGGCCAATTGAGGCGTACCTCATAGGGCTAGGAGGCATGGAAACCCCTTGCATGGGTGAGGTGGACCTTCCTATCCTCATAAACAAAGTGACCTTGACAGTGAAACTACTAGTGTGCCATGATGATGACCTGATAGAACCCCTAATCCTTGGCCAAGATTGGCTATACGATCACTCAGTGGACCTAAATCTTCGACAAGGCTCCTTGTAGATTGGAACCTTAGATCAGAAGTGAGTGATACCGCATGACTTCCCTAATGGCATTCCGACCGAGGTTTGTAGCCCTAGACCCTATGAAATGCATGCGACGGAAGACCGGAAGATCTTTGGTCAGATCAGTCACGTTACATCTACACCAACCCATGCGGGCTTGGCGATGGACAATTGTCAATCCAAAGGATGTCAGGAGATTTTCCCTTGGGCTTCTTGCAAATTAGAAGGGTCAACCACCCAACCGCTTGGTCAAATGGACACCATCAGTGGCCAAATGGGCACAATCAACGGACAAATGGGGACAATTGCAGGTCAGGTGGACTTCATTAGTGTCCACATGGGCAAAACACCCTGCGGTGCCCATCTTTCCACACTTACTACGGACTGGCCTAGATTAAAAGTACAAAATGGAGCACTTCCTAATGGGCAGGTTTCGCAAGTGTTGGACCTCCCTTCTTTTCCAAAGCAGAGTGTCCATTCAACCTCTCAACCTCAACCACAAAAGAGTCAACCACGACGAAGGAACCCAGACCGATGACAACATCAGATGACACAAGGAAGAAAGTTGCAATCTCAGTATCATAAAGCAAGAGGCACAAGACAAATATGGGTGCCAAAAGGACAGAAACCACCAACAAATTTCAACAATGCAGACAACGATAAGAAGAAGTCAAGGCAGAAGCAGAAACATTATCCAAGATCTCCTCAACCTTCTTCTACGACTACAAACATTCGACAAATTTGGATCGCCAAGAAGTACCTTATGAACCGACCCACAACCACGCAGATTTGGGTACCCAAACAGTGTATTATAGCTCAACCCTCAAGCCTTGTAATATACACCCCTCAGAAATCTCTTCAACCCTCAATACCACCACGTTCGATCTCAAATTTTGTCCCTCCGCAACGACCTATCACCCGATCACAAACTCTTAGGAAGTGGATACCGAAACGTATCCAGAAGTCTTTTCCTAACCCTTTGTCTAACATAACTACCACCCCGACTAATCTACAACCTTGTAATAACTCATTCATGACTGAACCTTGTATAAATCCACACACTATAACCCAACATCACCTGTAATAACATCTCATCAAAGAACTGCATGCAATATCTGAAAACATATAGGTGTCTAGAGACCTGCATTAGCTCTGCAAAAATCATTGCATCAATCACTTCATAGCACTTGGCTACACGGGTTACACATCGGTTATGGAAAGGGATTGCGGTCTCACTTTAATGGGATCATAATTAATTTCCATACTAATGTGCTAATCTTTTGTAGCAGATCTTTTCCATTAGCACGTCAATCATTATGCAAACCGAAGAAAGACCATAAGAAGCTAGACCCAGTGTACCCAGGGCTAATATTGGTGAACTACTAGCGGAACCCCACCCTACAGCTCAGCTCCCAGAATTCCAAGGATTTCCCGAACCTATGCCGATCGACGATCCTCCTAGAGGTTATACGGAGAAGATTCATCGCAATTCTCACTGGTTTCAAGGGCTTGTAGGACCATTAGCAGATGCTGAGTTTATATTTGAGGCTAATTTGACTTTTGATGACCGTACCTGGGGCAAATATCAGTTTTTCTCACGAGAATTCGAAGGATTATAGAACACGGAAGATCTAATGCACGTTTGGGCAAGAGCCAGCTTCACAGAGTATTTCAGTGACCCTTTGGCTAAACCTGACTTCTACAGATGCTATTACTTAATCACCACTTTGATAGCTTCGGAGAATAAGGACCTACGCGGAACTTTTATTTTGCCATCCTTAGTGAACGATCCACCATATAAAAGATTTTATCTTTCGAAAGATTTGATTCAAGCTGCCATCAAGATTCATGGAACCCACACGCCCACAGAGCGAGAGAGGTTAGTTCCTGACCCTATGAAACGTGGTGACGTTACTAAGTGGGAAGAGATTTTGGCGATCACATCTGAGCTTTCAAAACCACTACGGATATGTATGCAGCATTTTGCTTTCCCCGCTCACGACAAATTCACAATGCCTCACAAATGAATATGGTTTGGTTTGTATTTATCATGTATTAGACATTAGACAGTTGATCTAGCTAGCTGGATCATTGATCAGATGTATTTAGCACAACATAGATGGGAAAGAAAGAAGGTCATCAATGGATGTTGCGCTCTCACGCACATTGTATACATGTGTTTGGCCTACGATTTACCTATCGAGCGAGCAATGACAAGTGAGGAGCTGAAAGCCTTCAAGGGAACAACAAAGAAAGCTAGGCAGCCTAGCAAAGGAAGAGCAGGAAAGCGAATGAGAGGAACTATCCCCTGCCTTCAGGTGCCAGAATCACCCTCACCACAACCCTCTCCAGAACAGTCTCCTATTGAACCCCCTGTACAACCCATTCGCATAAGGTTATCGAGACTAGTTACAACGGAGGGCACCACCAGCACAGTCGCTACTCAAGCAGCCACAGTCCTAGGACCTACCACCACTACAGCAGAAGTTCCCACCACTATTGGTGCGGAAGCTTTCTCTTTTCCGATACCCCATTTAGAAGCAGAACAAGCAGACACCACATTTGATTTTGAGATGCAGGACGTATTTTCAAATGAATTTCAGTTTTCAGAAGGCTAGATCTTCTCTCATGAATATGAAAGACCCAGCTACCCTACCACACCGCGAGATCAACCACAAGGACAAGTAGTGTCCAATTCTGAGGAAGAAAGAACAGAAACCGACAAAGATGAAGGCGATGACGAAGCCAGTCAGGGAACTCATGAATCCCAAGAACATGTGCAAACAGACGAACAAGGACAACAAACTGATACCCAAGGTGACATGAGCACACACGAAGAAGAAACCTTCGAAGCAGCAGCTTATACACTGGCCATCAAAAAGTTATACTATACTATGGAAAAGGTTTGGGTGCGTAAGAAGTTGACTAACGAAGAGAGCCAAACACTCATAGAATTAGAGCTTGTCTCGGGCGGGTTCGAAGAAGTATACATCAGAGGTTTTAGAGAGCTTTTCAAATCAGTTGGACCCACTGAAGCCTTAAGATATTTGCAGAGAAAACCGCTACCGCAGTATGATCCTCGCAGAATCTGCCTACTAACCAAACCGGGTGAATACATTCGGGTACCCACCGGTGGTCAGTCTTCAGAACAGGCCAGGAAAGCACGTCTCATCCTTGAAAGCTCATTGGCAGAGGACACCATTATCGTCGACTCCCCACCCCGTACTACTACTCTACATACTACCACAGTTACCGAAGTACCGACCAACCCAACCGCTCCTCCTTCACCTCCCATCCATCCAGTCTCCCCCATACACCCCCCTTCTCCCCGAACAACATCCTCCTTCTCCGGTGGAGTAGCAGAAGTCGTCCTTACTCCCATTCATCCCACAATTCCTGCACCCACTCAACCTAGTCTACCCCCTAACACATCCACCTTTCTATCCAACCCATTTCTCCATCCAACTTTTCCATCCTTCTCCACACCTCCAAGACCCCTTTTCCCATTCCCACCTCCATTAACCTTCTCCCCAGTCTCACCTCCCCGACCCACCGTTACCCCTCTTTCCCCTTTCCACCAAGCTGTCCAAGACAACCCCTCTGTAAATTACTCCTCAACCTTTGTAAATCCTGTATTTACACCCACACACTTACCCACGATCACACCACTATTCACAGTCACCGCACTCGACACCACATCCAGCGATATGGATATATCACCCCCCACTGTACCTCCACTCACTTCATTTGTGGCACCACAATATTTAAGCACACCACAATTTTCCACAATCACCACATCATCCACTTTCCCACCCCCATTCCCCGTTCCCTTTGCATCTACACCCACTACATCTTCACTTAGCACACCATTAATATTATCACCCACCATAGACACAGCATTTCGACAGATGTTCACGTGTATGACGCAAGTAAGAGATGAGTTCACATCCCTTGGAAATAATTATTAGCAGCTGCAGAGGACAACCAACAACTTACAGTCGCAACTTAATTCATTGTCAATTGAGAATGCCTCATTGAATACTCGATACCAAGAATTACGCGAGGCATACCACAAATTGGAAGTAGAAAGTGAAGAGAAAGCCAAAGAGGCCACATCTGATCTTGACAATTTGTTAAGGGCCCAGACAGTTCGCAATGCGACGCTTACACGGAACATGGGCTTACTCAGAAGACATCTAGCAGCAGCAAAGGAAGAGAACCAGCGGCTACAAGATCAGAACAGAGAAAATTTAGAAGCTGCTCTCGATCATCCAAACCAACCATTAAGTCCTAGCCGATTCAAAGCAGTGCCCTCCGAATCAATGAAAATGTTGCTCGATGATCACATCAGATTGCTCGATGAATACGATCAAATGAACGAAGAATATCAGAAGCTAAAAGATGATCATAAGCTACTCCAGCTCAGAGCACTTGCAACACAAGGACTCCCAGCTCCTGCGGACCCATCTCCTAACATCCTAGAGGAACTCAACGCATTACGGGCCCAGGTATCTACTCTTGAATCGCGGATAGCTATATATGAAGCACCACCAAGGCCAGATTCCCCACCAGAGCTCCCAGCTGATGAAGAAAATGTAACTATTCTGGTGGAGGAAACCTTTGAAGAAGCCTATGAGCCACAACCCATCCCAGGTGGATGAGTCACGGCCGAAGGCCAAACGACTTACGAACTTCCTACTCCTGCATGGATGAAGACAATTGAAGAGCTTGGAACCACCCACTGAGCACGAGTAGAGGTGCAGTTGCACACAATGGCAATGATTGAGGAAAGAATTCTACAATCGCCCTACTTTGCTCATTTGGCCCCGTGCAGATATATATCAGGGCAAGAGTTACAGTACAAACCGTATTTCATGTTGATGGCAGAATATCAATTAGCCATAGAGAAAGAAACATGCAAGAAACCATCTCACGCTACTCAATTTGAACCTGAGGATTTGCCACTGGATGCGCAGCAAGGCGAGATCTATCAACTAGATTGGCGTAAAGATCTTTTACAAGAATATCCTGAGATGATGAGTACTTGGGTTAAGGCACCTTTACATTTAAAATATAACCCATGTTGGGGACCAGTGCCACGTTGCTACTCCTGGAAGGCATTTGCAATTAAGATACAAAACAACAAGCAATGCCAGGATTGGCTAAACTACCCATACTTCAGGCCACCTACAGGACCACCCACAATTGGATACATGATGGCCACCATTCGCCACTGGATCCCTCGCTTGAAACATATGGATGATATAGTAGCGCACATGACTGTCAAAATCTTTGACATGATGCAGATGGTTTTTAAAGTCTTCAGACGCGTCAAGGCACCCCATGTAAACACCCCGGGCTTCGAGCATGGCAATCTAGATCTTGCATACGATATGAGTACAACGCCATCGCTATGGGTGTGTTATGCCTGGCATTGCAGAATTAAATACCTACCGGCATGCTACAAGCAGACCTTTGAAGAAATGTTCACAACCGATTTCTGGGAATCCCATTCGGAAGTGTTCATCAGCAGGCCGACCCACTCGCTTCAATTATTCGCCTGTGAACAGATGGTTTATTCCACACATTATCGACTCCCACCACCTAATGAACCGCAACCAATTGATTGGGAGAAACTCGAGGCAGATTTGTCCCGAGGCATTTGGATATCAGAACACACCCTCGCTCAAGATCTTCTACAGAACTACATCCGACAGACTGCACAACAAGGTTCTGTCGAGGACGACAGAAGCGAGAGGGAAGGGGGTGTTGGCAGTAGCAGTAGCTAGAGGCATAGAAGACGCAGAAGCATGTAAAGGTAGAGCAGGGAGCTAGTCAAATCAATTTTTCAAAGATTATGTTTTATAAATACTCCTCAAAACCTCCAACATTGATTTTTATCACTATTGTAACATATGTAACATAGAAAAAACCCTTTTTGTAATTTATAGCTCCATTTTGTGCAAGTCGAGGAGTCCTCAAGCTTGAGGATCTTAGGTAGAATGAGCGTATCAAAATTGATTATTTTTAGACACCGTTTACCCTCTCAAATAGCGCATAGGACCTATTTTTTAACTATGCCGGTCACTACATGTGAAACCGGTCAAAACTAGTCTAGAATCTATAAAAAGAGCTAGAGAGCTCATTTTTGAGGTTATCTTGTTGAGTAGAGAAGAGCTTAGAGCTACTTTGAGTTGTAAGAGTGTGCTTGAGCAATAGAGTTCATTCCTCACCTTCCATTGTGTCTTGCTTGTCTCTTCGTAGTGTGTGTGTATGTGTGTGTGCATCTCTATGCTTCTCACCTTCACTCTCACTTCATCTCACATTCATGATCTTCATATCACTCCTATCTCTTCGACGGATTGACATTAAGGAGGTGGAGCTTCTTAATGTGGTTCTCACCATTGTGCTAGAGCAACAAACTCCCATTGCATAACTGAGATCTGGTCTTGTTAGTGTAGCATAAACTAAGCTTCCCACTAACGACTGATACTTCCTCATATCTTTAAACTCTGCATCACCATATTTGCTGAGTTTATGATTTACTTCAAGCGGTGTTGAAGCTTCTCTGCAATTCTCCATGTTAAACTTCTTCAGTAAGTTTAGGAGATACCTTTCTTGCCAAACATATATACCATGATCTCTATATATAACTTCCATTATGATAACTTCCCTAGATCACTGATCTTGAACTCTTTTTCAAGCAGTCTCTTTACCTCTTTGATTCCTTCATCTAAGGTTCCTGTGATTATTATGTCATCTACATAAATACAAATGTAGATCATACCTTCATCTGTTTTCTTAATCGGTAGACTTGCATCTACCTTTGAGCTTTGGTATCCAAGGTCATTTAGATATTTCACAAGTCTGTAATTCCAAGCTCTTGGAGCTTGCTTCAATCCATAGAGATCTCTTCTTAACCTGCAAACATGTTCTGGGTAACTGGAACTTACAAACCCTTCAGGTTGTTCCATGTAGACTTCATCTGATATATATCCATTCAGAAATGCATTCTTTATATCCAGTTGACTTAGCTTCCATCCCTTTGATGCTGCTATAGCAATCAGTGTCCTTATGGTTGACATCTTTGCCACCGGACTAAACGTCTCATCATAATCTATGCCATATGTATGAGCATAGCCTTTGACAACCAGTCTAGCTTTGTATCTGGCTATCCTTCCATCTGCAAGCTTCTTGACTTTGTAAACCCATTTGTTTCCAATCACTTTCTTACCATTTGGTTTCTGAACAAGATCCCAAGCCTTGTTTTCTTCCAGCGCATTGAACTCCTCCTTCATTGCTTCTTCCCATTTTTTCTTACCTTTTGCTTCACTGTAACTCTGAGGTTCTTCATCTTCCTTTACTAAGTAAGCATAGTTTTTCTGAGTCAAATAAGAAGTGTCATAGGAATACCTTGTTGGTTGTTTTCTTACTCTATTTGACCTTCTAGGTTCAAACTCTTCATGTGTATCTGAATACACATCTTCATCAAATCTTAATTCATCTTCGTTTCTTATACCTGATTCGATCCTGGACGTACTTGCCTGCATATGATCTTCATCTCCATTTACTTGCATATGTGATTTACCTTTTTCATTTCTTCTTATCTCTTCTTCAAGTGTTTCAACACTATGCTCTTTATTTGTATACTAGCTTTTTCCTTCATCAAATGTCACATCTCTGGAAACAATAAACTGTTTGGTTAGAGGACTCCATAACCTGTAACCCATCTGCTTTTCATCATATCCGATGAACACATACTTTTTAGCTTTTGGTTCAATCTTATGTCTCAACTGTGATGGTACATAAGCATAAGCAACTGATCCAAACACTTTACAATGATCCACTGTTGGTTTCTTGCCCCACCAAGCTTCATAAGGGGTCATCCCATTTAAAGTTGTACATGGTAATCTATTTACCAAGTATGTCGCTGTATTTACAGCCTCAACCCAAAGATAGTTTGGACATTTTTTCTCCTTTAGCATCGCTCTTGCAAACTCAACTAGAGTTCGGTTTCTTCTTTCTACTACTCCATTTTGTTGCAGTGTATACCTGCAAGTTATTTCTCTTTTGATACTTGCATTCCACAGATAATCATTGAACTCTCGAGAAAAATATTCTCCTCCTCCATCAGACCTTAGTCTTTTGAGTCAATATAGAATACCTTGAGGTCTTCATTTTTTGATGTACTTATTGAGTTCATCATCAATGTCGTATGATCATCATTTTGCGTATCATTCGCATAGTTGTAGTAGGTAGTGTTGTGAGACTGATTCTGTCCCCAACCTCTTGCTCCACCTCTACCATATCTGCCTCTTTGGCTTTGTCTTCCTCTTTGATATCTTCCGCTTCTGCCTCTGCTATTGTTATTCTGATTCTGACTTGATCCTTGTGAATTATGCCAGCAATCATGAGCCAAGTGATTGCTTAATCCACAGATCCAGCAAGCTTTCTTGTTATTAGTCTGATTACCTCTTCCTTTACCTCTTTTCCTGACGTTACCTCTTCCTCTTGCATAATTTGCTTGAGCAGTCACTTCTTCTTCATCATTTTCTTTACCTTTATCACCTTTCTTCTTGTTCTTTGCATACATAGCTGAACTATGTCCTTTTTCTCCATCTTTCTTCAAATCTTGCTCAAACGTTAGCATTAGTCCAAGCAACTGATTTAAATCTGGTACAAAATGATTTAAAGACAATTCAGTTGAGAGTACAAAAGGTTTCCACCTTTCATCTCCTCTCAAACCTATAAGCACTTGCTTCTAATGTGCGGCAATAGATGATATGTAATGGTATTGTAAACATAAGCTCTTGCCGTTGCATCTTTCTTCTGCCACAGCTTCAAGGCTTCTAATTCTTCTTTCTTCGGTTGACTATCATCTTCGAAAGTCGGCTTCTTTTCTTCTCCGGTCACATATTTCATTAAGTCTTTACTCATTAGTAAGGCTTCCATGCGCATTACCCATGCGGGATAATTATCTCTATCCAATTTATCAATTGAGATATGATCTGCCATGATCTTCTTGTTTCTGTTACTTCTGGTGAGTGTAACGTTAAAAGGTTTTACCTTTTGTAAACCTTTACCTTCAAGAATGACTTCAGGATGCTTCTGTACACCGTTTGCGGTTGATCACTTCAGCATTCACCTTTCTTTATGAGAATTCTTCAAATTCTCTTTCGGTTTCTTCTTCTGAGAAACTTTTTCCGCTCTTCAGAACCTTTTCTGTTCTGCTACCACTTGTGGATCTTACCACTCTGATATCATTGTTGATTAACCTGTTTTGATACCACTAATGGATCTTACTTGCTCTGATACCACTCTTGGTGCAGCGCTTATTGCGGAATTCGCTTACACCACAGAAACTAAGCTAGAGTGATCTTAGAACACCTCTATAATCATCAGTAGCTTAGCAAACTTTTTGAAACTGAAAACTTATAACTGTATTTAGTGAACACCGAAAAATCACTTTACAAAAAGCTTCTCGTTTCCTTCAAGCTTCAATTCTGAACTCATTTACTTCAGTCTTTACACTACTGTGTTTGTTTATAGTTAAACAATCTTTGCATCACTTAACTTTGTCAGAACTGTGTTTTGAACTCACCAAAATTCCACCAGAGCTTCACCGGATTGTCACCGGAATATCACTGTAATTGTACCAGAATCTTACCGAAATCAACTGCAACTTTGTTTGTAGTTACTTCAAATGTGTATACATGAAGTAAGGAAGTGATATCTAAACTTCCTTCACTGAATGAACTCTATCTGAAGTTTAAGAAAAAATTGCATCAGTTCTGGATGCTTCTTTCCAGTCATACTTTGTACTGTGTGTACATATCCATTTCACCGAAATCTTTGATCAGTTTATAGTTGAGACATCTAGCTACAAGATAAGCTATGTCTCATACAAAACTTTACATTATACTTCGAGATCTAACTCATAGAAGTACTGAAAAAACGTTTACTGAGAAAACTATAACTGTTAACTAACTTTTAACAGTAACATGAAAATTCTCAGATTTCTTCACATACGAAGAATGCGCTCAAATTCTTCTACATGAACATGTGTTTTCTATTAGAGAAGATGTGTACAAAATATAGCTTGGCCTCACTTTGCTCATAGCTATGGAAAACTCTCCTACTCTGAGTAGTTATTCCTTACCATCTCTCTCAGATGAATACCCGACATTTCAGGTTTTGTTATTCAACTCTACATACGCGATCTATGGCGTCTTCTATATCTTACTTCTATTCTCTATCTCATATGTGCACTTTC